>RJWT010005715.1:0-30484 GCA_004365215.1 Cuniculus paca | reverse complement strand
TTTCTTTTCTCTAACAGCTTTTAATATTCTGTTCCTGTGCTGAATTGCTGGAATATTGATTATTATATGTCTGGGCATATATTTACTTTGGTTATGGGTAGCTGGAGTTCTATATGCCTCACTTATCTGTAGACCAGATCCTTTTCCCATGTTTGGGAAATTTTCCACTATTATTTCTGTAAATAGCATTTTATTTCATTTGTGTTGACCCCTGCTTCTTCATTAATACCCATCACTCTTAAATTATTTCTCTTCACATCATCTTGCAGCTGTTGAATTGCTACTTCCTGATTCCTTGTTATTTTAAAAAAATCTTTCCTTTCATGATCACTAGCTGTAATCCTGTCTTCAAAGTCTGAAGGTCTATCTTCAGTCTTTTTCAAGCAGTTTTGCCAGCTTTCAACTGACTTTTTAATTTCCTGGATATCTTTTTGAATCTGTTTCATGCACTGTAATTCCTTTTCATATTGTTCATTGAAGGTTTCCATCATTTTCTTATGCTCTTCTTTTTTATCTAAGTCTTCTTTAGATATGCTTAGCAAGTCTTTCATTATGTTTTTCATTTCTTCTTTTACGTGAGATATTATTTCTGATCTGATTACTTTTATAGTCTCATGAAGTTGTTTCTTTACTTCTGTTATCCTCTCAGAGATTTCAGATGTATGACTTCCATTTTCTTCCATGGGTGCATCTCCCAGATTTGTTCTGTGTGGACTGGAGGTCTGAGATTGCCTTTTGCTGCTTCAATCTTGTCATCCTCCTGGGTTACTCCCAACAAGCTAGTTGTAAGGCCCCAGGACTTCCCACAAAGGCTGCCCCTCTGAGGTGTAGGGGAATGGGACAGGCACCTGGGTTCCTCTTACCCCAGGTTTACAGGGAGGTAGCAGCCCGTGTGAGGTGGGCTTCTCCAGACCTGTGCAACTACACTGGGGCTTTCCCAATGGCCAGGGGTGCATGGTGGAAGGGCTGCTTCTCTCAGGACTCCTGCGATGGTGGCAGGTACACAGGGGTGTGTTTGTCTAATTCTCCTGGTGGATGATGGCCGCCCGAAGCAAGCAAAGACCTCCAATGGTGGCCTTCGGGTATACAGGGCTTACCTGGCTGCGTGTCCCTGCTCCCACTGGTTGCCAGGAAGCAAACCTTCTGTTGTCTGCAGCCGGGGGGGCAGAGGCAGATCTGCTGGTTCTCTTTGCCTGTGCTGCCCGTCCACAAGAAGCTCCTTCCTGCAGAGGGAGACAGTGGGAGGAGGCAGATGTTCTGGGAATTACTTCTTGAAGCTTTTGAGTGTTCATTGTGACATTCTGAGTAGAACTTCAGGGTCAAAATCAGGATACTGCATAATCCAGGTTATGCTTAAAAGGATAATTCTTTTTACATAGAGAAAGTATCCTTCATTCACTTGCTTAGCTATTACCAGATGGTATTTTATATGGAAGGCATTTTATTAGTCACCATGCTAGTCTTGACTATAGCAGCCAAGGCCTCCCATGGAACTTTGATGCTAACGTAGTGTGGGAAACACTGAAAATTTTCAAAAATTATAATTTCATGTAATATTAAATGCTATTAAGAAGGTGGTTGTGATAATATGAGAAAGGAATGATGTGGTGTTTACTCAATTGGTGGTAAGGGAAAGTCTAATTGAATTTAGACACTTGGTCTAAGATTGTATTATTAAAAGCAACTCACTCATGAAAATACACAGATGATGAGCATGGAGGTAAAGGAGAAGGTAAACACAAATATTAAGGCAGAGAGAAGGTAGGCATGGCACTAGGGTGTATGTCCAATATAAATGTGCACATATGGTAACCAAAGAAAACCTGCACAAGCAGCCTCATGCATGATAGCCTCACGCTGGAAACAAGCCAACAGTCCATCAACACGAGAATAATTGTTTTGTAGAGAAATGAAAAGGTTATTATGAACCACATTAAGAAGTTAAAAATCAGTTCCATAATACCAATCTGAAAAAGAATTCAGCAGCATAAAGATGGTTATTCTTATACCATTTTTTTAAATCTGCTCTATTTCAGATTTCAAACTTCTATTGACATGCAAAAGTATTTTAATTAAATTTTCTAACCAAATCAAATATCATTCACAGAAGTTTGACCAAATTATCTACTTATTCTTTCTTATTTTACATGATGAATTTGGTTCTGCCAGTGCTATCAAATACAACTTACTGTGTGGGTGGGCATGGGCTATATCTGTGCTGTCTGAAATGATAGCCAACAGCTATGTGTGGTTAATTTTCGCCGGAATTTTTAATTTTAATAATTTTCCTTAAATTGCCACATTTAAATTGGTCAATACAGGAACCATTGTGAATATCATTAGGACATTGTGGAACCCCTAGTATCCTAACTCAATGTTTCCTGTTGTGCTTGGGGGTCTGCAGTAGCTTCATTTATTTTTTGCCTTTATCTGTTCTCAATATCACTAAGCATCAACCCTTAAAGAACATATCTTTGGTCAAAGTATATATCTTCGAGTAATTATAGGCATTTATTATGAAATAAAGTATCAAAAAATCTTTACTCTGATTCCAAATTACCCATAATTTCTTCATAAGGTTCAATGATAGAATAAAGGAAATATTTTTAAAAATCACAAAGAACTTGTCCTATATGCAGAAATTTGAGATTGTAGACCATCATGCATATCTCAGAACTTTTTAATAGAGTGCAGAATGAGTTGAGATTTCCAAAATAAAAGAAAGCATAAGTAGTTATTCCATTTTGCATTCTAGCTGTACCTTCACAATTAAGTAGTTCAGAGTATTTATATTTGTATGCAACATTTTAGAAGATTAAAATATAAATAACTTTTAGGCATTGTTATTATGAAAACAAAAAAATGGATTCTGTGCAAAAGACATTTTCCCAGCTAAATATCATCACAATGTGAAAAGACAAAATAAATGCAAGTTAACTTCTAACCCTGCAGTCTTCAAATCTTGCTGATAATCATGTCACCTGGAGAAGTTGTAAAGTAATTACCTGTGAAATAGTTTAGACTAAATAAATCGGTTTCAAATTGCAGTACATATCATGATGGTGATAATAGGTATAAAAAAACTGGCAAAATAGGACTGGCAACAGCTATTCATAAATAATAAGAAAATTGTCTAAAACTTATGGATTATATGCTTTACTATATGGAGAAAATGATTGTGCAATAAAGGTTAACAGTCAATTCCAACTTTATGATGCTAATTTTCACACTCATGTAGCTCATGTAGTACTGTTTTTGAACTGGGTAGAAGACTCAAAGAGTCTTAATACAAAAGAAAATTACTCAAAATATTCTGCTTTTTCCCTTCTTATGCAAAACCCAAGCAAAGAAGAGAAAACTGAAGAAAAATGAATAGGAAACAGAGAGAAATTTAAATACTTCCCAAAATTACAAATTCCATTGTTTAAATAAATATTTCAAAATATATGCTAATTGGTTTCACTTATACTACTAGTTTATCTTTGTTGAAAAAAAGATATGCGTTATTGTTTGTTTGTTTTTTTTTTTGTAAGAATGATTTTGGCTTGTGTCTTGTCTTTATTTTGAAGATAAAGATATGCAGTGTAATCACTACTGTTTTTCATTATTTGATTATGAAATTTTGATTCTACTTATACAAAATGAAAAATTAAATATATAGAGACAACGGATCACATTATTTGTGTGATTTTGAGTTTATTATTTCATGTAACTCACCTAAAGTTCTAAATAAATGTTGATTTTACTTACTAAATAAATGGAAATATTCATTTATCCTGAACTGTCTAATATTATTAAAAATCATTTTCACCTACTTATAGAAGAAACAGCATAAAATTCCTAAGGTTTATTATTTCAAACATTCTACAGAAAACATTTGGCAATGTAGAAGGGGATCTTGACACAAAATTATATATAATATGTAGCATCTTCCATGTGCAAGTCATAATATAATTCAAGTGCTTTACAAATTTCCCATACATTTTCTAGACATAAGCAATTAATTGTATTCAAGGAAAAATTTCTGGTTATTTAGAAAACTTTAACCACATAAGAGTTTGTAAGCAGTATAAGATTCCCAAGTAAATTAAGCAACTGGTGAGACATTTTTATCTCCTCAATGACAGCTAGAATCAAAACATTTTTAACAGAAGGAATTCATACTTATGTGGTAGTCAATATGATGTATGCAGTACATGTGCTTGTGAACAACCCAATATTTAAGGAAATTCTGTCTGATTCACTTGACATATACAGTGAAAAGGAAGAGAAAAGATAATGAGCAAAAGAGAGTAAATTATAAGTCAAACCAAAAATACTTCCAAAGTGAAAAAAAAGCAGTTGAATAAAATTGTATGTTGTTATGTGCCCCAAATTCTTACATTTATAGTATGAGAATGTCAAAAATATGTAGTTATTATCAAAGACTCAATTAATCTGTGTTCAATCTGAAACGCGTGATTTGTTCATCTACATAATTAGGAGAAAAAGAAACTAAAAGGCTTTATTTCTAGAAGTACAGAATATTTTGAATACATATCTCAGTGAAGAAACAAATGCTATTTTCAATAACTAAACCTCTAAGTTGAAGAATTCTGCTTATAATCAGAACAATCACATATAAGAAAAAAAAATCTGTTGATAACAGCCAAAAATATCTTAAGGTGATAACAGATGTCTTTATATTTTCATCTCATTACTGTGAATATTCTAAAATGTGTATAATTTTTAAAGGTAGAGAATTACATCAGTTATGAACTATCTATAGCCTTTTCATAGTTGAATCTAACTATAAACATGTTATTTAATTTTTCACATTTTGTTAACTCATTAATTATCTTTGATTTCCATTTGGAACAGCCACAAAATAGCAGTGAAAAAAGAAATTAATGTAATGCTTCAAAGTTTACAAATTTTTACTCGTACATCATCTTGGTATATCTTCCCAACAATTACATGTTATATAATCTCCATTGCAGAGTACAGATACACTGAAATTCAACCTGTTAATCTATATATAACCATTCTTTATCTCTCATTTAGATAACAAAAATGTGATTTAATATTATTTTTCCACTGTATTTACAAATAGGTATTTTTATTTCAATACAAATAATCTGGGAACAAATTAGACAAGAAACACTTAAAATTTTAAGAAAATAATATATAACCATTGCACTATTATATTTCAAATAAATTTTAATTGTTGAAATATTCAATTTACTGAGCAGTGTTGTTCTCTATTACTGTAGATACAATAATTTTTACTTAAGGAATCAAACAAATTCTAGAAATTTTGGCTACTCTTTTATATTTCAACTTTACAAGATAGGATGATATTGTTAAATATAACTAATGCTTACTACAACCTCTTCAGTAATTTTAAGTAAATTCAGACTTTATTAGAATTTTTTAAGGATTTTCAAATTTTTATTTCTGGTAGTTGATGTAAAATTATTATGTGAACATATTCATGTAATCTAATAAACATAATTTCTTCACTTTGAAAATGTGCACATCAAGTGTGTACATGACACCCAAGCGACAGCTTTGAATGAAACACCTCGTATCGACACCCCATTCCTTAAAGTTATGTTCTGAGAGGCTCTAAGCAGTCTTGTATAATGTGCTTCCATAAAAACTAAGTCATAGGTACTGAAAATTTTTCTAATTCTTACTACTAATAAGGATTTAACTCCACAATATGAATTAATTACAGTAATAATTATTGCAAACCTAGAACTTAGTATAAGTAAAATCATGTGGTGCTGAAAGTAAGAAGAATAAATTTGGAAAGAAATAGGGATTTCGTTATGTGTGTCTTTATGCACATTCATGTCTTATTTTACTTTTGTTATCATAATGTCTTTCCCGATTTTTGAAATTGAAAATCTCTCTGTACAGACATATTAACAACATGCACTGGACTTATTGGTTTAGAAGGGAAGTCATTTCATCAGAGTAATTCATGCTAAAGTGCACAAGAGTCATATCATTATGTCCTATAAAATTTATATGAATTCTTATATGAATTTACCTGAAAGGTTTATTAATTAAATGCATTTTTCCAAGAGAATCACTAGTTGATATTTCTTTATTTATGTGTTATTTTATTAGTACAGTTCAGTAGGACATAATGATTATATTTCTTGGGGGATTTGGTACATGCATGTTACATGTTTTATTTCATTTTTTCCATGTCTTCTCTCCCTGCTCTGTCCCTCAATCTCTTGGCCCCCCTCCTTTTGTAAAAGATTTATCTCCCTGTTTTGTGTTATCTTTTATTTTGCTCTATAATTTATTTATACTGTGAATTGCTCCTATAAGAGAAATCACATGATATTTAAGCTTCTGTGTATGATTTATTGCTCTTAATATGATAGTCTCAAAGTGCATTAGTTTTCCTACAAAAAACTCAAGTTTATTCTTTATAGCAGAGAAATAGTTCATTGTGTATAACTACCATATTTTTTAACCATTCATATGTTGATGGACATATCATTTTTTTAAAGAGTTTCTTTAGAGCAGTTTTAGGTTTGGAGCAAAATTAAAAGAAAATTACAAAGATTTTCTGCCTTCATACATACATTGCCTACCTCATTACTGATACTCTCCACTGTAGTACACATTCACAACTGGTGAACTTACACTGACCGAGCATAATCACCACAGTCTATAGTTTATATCAGATTTTTATCTTGCTATAATCAATAGATTTGGACAAATGCACAATGGCATTCTCCAAATCCTCTGTGATTCACTTAAACTTATCTCCTTTTCCCTAAATTCTGGCCACCGCCTACCTTCTCCTGCCTCCGTAGCTTTATGGTTCTCAGAATGTGGAATCGTATGATAGCAGTGTTTCCAGATTGTTTTCTTTCACTTGGTAATAGGCATTTAAGGTTCCTTCATATCATTTCTTAGTATATCTCAGTTCTTTTAATCCCTAAATATCATTCTATTGTATGGATGTATCACATTTTATTCGGTCACCTACTGGATTGTATATTGGTTACCATGAAGTTTGGCTATTACGAATAAAGCTACCTTAAATATCCATCTGCAGGTTTTGTGTGAACATAAATTTTTCAACTCCTTTGGGTAAAAAGCAAAGAGTTTATGCACTGGGTAACATGGTAAAACTACATTTAATTTTATAGGGATTTGCCAGTATCTTTCAAATTGGCTTTAAAGTTTTCATTTCCACCAGCGAAGAATGAGAGTTCTTGTTGCTTCACAGGAGCAGAAGCAATTGGAATGGTCAGTGTTTTGTATTTTGCCCTTTCTGATTAGTGGGTAATGGTGTGATACTTAATTTAGAGATAATCTAAAAGAAAAATGTATTGGGAGATATTAGTTACAATGAAACATTTTAAGTTTTCTTATAATTATGATTTTCCTTTGAGTATTGTCAACTGCTTTTGGTTCTATGAATATTTTAGAATTTCCTTTTTATGATCTCTTACCATATACAAAAAAGCTTACTACCATTCAGCTTTTGCTATAACGTTCAACACAGAACAAACTCATTTTGGCATTAGTGACATAAGGTACAAAGATATTTGTGAATGGGATTGCTTGTACGTTACTCATTTTTAATGCTTGGTCTTAGCCAATGAGTCATTTTTTTTGCTCATTCTTCAAAGACATAACAACTTCATTGATGAGTTTCTAGTTTTGTTAATAAAAAAGGACTACCTTATTTTATATGGATGGAGTATATTAAATATATCTTTTTTTTTGTTGTTTTTGATATGTTCCAGAATTCACATAAAAAGATGTTCTAAAATATGGAGAACATTTGTTTCTGGGACAGATAAGTGTTTTTGAAGGTTAACTAAGGAAAAACAAAAACCATAGCTGTTCCAATGTCTGCCTTCAGCAAGGTCGATTGTGTACAGCTAATTATCTTGAGTTGACGAAGGAGAGGAAAGGGATTTTTAGAGCATGATAAAAGTATTTCCATGAAATTTTACAATGAATTTATATGAACTTAATGAAGAATTCTCAACTTTGCAAAATTATTTTGGTCAAATATTACTTTATAAGAAGCAAAATTAATGTTGAAGACTAAACTCTGGAAGAATGTGCTATGAATCTTATTATAAAAGATTATTATGTTGCCAGGATCACACTAGCTACCTTCTAAATTCTTTCAAAGTACAGTATCTCTAACTTTTCTGAATAACAGCCCACTTACACTCTAAATTGAGTGTTTCTATACTCTACAACAATAGCATTATCATCTATTATAAAAGCAATTGCTTTACAACAGTAAAATTGCATGATTGATACAATAATTGTTTCAACTGTATAATACCATAATGAAAATAGGGTGTTCAAATACAACTTACATTGCTTCTCATTTCAACGAGGATAAGCCATTGTGACTGAAGTATCATTTCTTTCTAATTATCAGGAACTAAAGCCTATAGCTGTTGATTATCAGATATCACTAATGTAGGTAATCAGTTGATGTTTTATATAATGTTTGCTCAATAACAATGAAAATCAATGGAAAGATCTTTTTCAATTTTGATGTTTAAACACTCTACTAAATTCTTTTTTGCCTTTTGTTAATTTTGCTTGGGATTAAATAACATTCTAGTGCAGGCTTCTTACATTTCAAAAGAAGTGAGTCTATATAACATTCAAGCTGGAGAAAATACCTTCAAAAATAGATCATTTATTATTTATCAGTGTTTCAGTAATAAAATGCTTAAATTATATTTAGCCCCTTCTTACACTGTGTATGTATGTATATATGTGTATTTTTCTTAATGACCCTGGTGTGATAAAAAAGTGTCAATATTTAGGAAAATGTTAAATTATATATGACAATTGTTCGTTGCATAAGTGTAAGATTTGTACTAGAATAAACTATATATTAGTCACATAATATCAAATATTAATATTATATCTTAAAGTAGTGAAAGTGTTCTGGGTTTACCAACAGGTTAGGGTGAATAAGATAAAGGAGGGTCAGAGGGATGTTAGATAGCAGGCACTAAAATATAGTAGGATGCAACAATTACATATATGTATGTGCATATAATATGTATATTAGATATATACATAAAAGATAATGTATATATTAGATAGCTAGATAGAAGATAAGAGCTCAAAATCTTTGAAAGGAAAGAAATCATAAATGTTTAAGGAGATAGGAATACTAACTACTCTGATTTGAAGGCTATAAATTGTGTACATATGTCAAATCATCATCCTATACTTCATAAATGCATACAATTGTATTATATCAAAATATTTCACAACAAATAAAAGTGATTGATGAACCACATAGGCATGCTGTGGACAAAAAGAGTTTATGACAGGGCTGATTAAAATAAGTCCTGAGACTATGCATTGGAACAGCAGTATGTTGGAACTTACTGGTTTCTGCAGCAAATTTATAGATAATTTTTGTTTCTTTTAGAAGATGCTTCAGTATCATGTAAAGGACATTCTACAAAAGTTAACTTTGTAAGAGTACAGCACGAGAAAGTATCTTTTTTCAACTAACTGGAAATATTAATATGACTGTATCTTTAAAAGCTTACAAACACAGACCTCCTGAAGTGTCACTAAGTAAAATAATGTTACAGAAGTCCCTTGAACTTTAGTTATATGCAAGTTCATGTATTTTTCCATGACTCAGAGAAGACAGTAATCTAAATCATAAAAGAACATAAAATTTATATGTGCTTATATTATTTATTTTGTATTTAGTGGAACCCCGAAATTAGCGGAGATTACGTTCCTAGAGCACCCTCTAATTGTGAAAAACCGAATTTCAGATACGATCAGAAAAAAATGTCTATTTTTAGAGTTTAAACCCCAAATATGATATAACTCCCACAGTTATGTAATTTGATTTAATAAGATACTGTATTAATAAAGCCTTAGAAGGTGCAGGGTGTTTTGGCTGCATCTCAGGGATTTTAGGGTTTTAAGAAAAACAAAACAAGAATACTCTAGATAGCTACACCAGCAGCCTGTTAAAATGCAGAAAAACTAGTGCCTCTGCTGGAGGTGGGTTACAGCAGCCAATCAGCAGCCAGGAGAACTGAATAACGCTCTTGGATTGGCTATATGCAAACCCCCTGCCAAAACAAATAAACAAAAAACAACTACAGAAAACAATTTCAGAGGATAGTTGCAGTTTCCAAGAAATTGCGGTGGTCCAGTGAACAATTATCATTAATGTTCTAAATAAAACTCTGCAAACAACTGAGGATGTGAACTCTGAGCTCTGACTTCACAAGTATACTGTATTACTTAGCACACTTGTTTTAAAAAATCAAAACAGGAGTTGTACATTTGACTACCATTATCTTTCTATGTGTAAACAGATCTTATCCTAAATATACTAATTCCAGTTCATTCAGAATTAAAATATGGCCTGTTTCATAAGACGAAGAGAATTTGTTACCCATAGCCATACACTACCTATGTTAGAAAAACAGGATATATATTTATAAGCTTGTGTAGAAGACTTCTTCCTTTTGCTCTGCCTCCCTGGAGGACCATTATAGACTATAGTGTATGTGTGTGTGTGTGTGTGTGTGTGTGTGTGTGTGTGTTTGTGTAAAATAAGCCTAAGAAAAACTAAAAAATGAGGAAAGAGGGCTATTTGAACCCTGAGAATGGCTGACATAGTGCAAACTTTAATTTTTTATCAAGTGACTTATAAATTATATACTGAGATATTTTCTGTTGGATCTATTAGCAACATATGAAGGTCTTCTCTTTTGTTCACCCCAATCAAACATACACTGTGTTAACTCTTTCACAGCATTCATTTTATTATATCAAAACAGCAATTAATATCTTTCTCTCCACTATACCTTCAGAAAAACTATGCTTTTTTAGTTTGCTTGTTTTATATCATCAGTGTTTGCTCAGGTTTTTTTTTTTCAAGTAAATACATTTTTCTTCAATGAATTTTGAATTATTGAATAGTATAAATTTTGCTAAAATACTTCAGTGTGCTAGCTTAAGTAGCTAAAGGGACATGAATCTTGTTAAAGGAAATTCAAATTTTGTAGATGCAGGGATGAAAATAAGCTTATATTCTTAATCTCAATTTCTATCATGTCACTATCAAGAAAAACTATTGGAGAAAAATGGATAAATGATATAATTATATAATTCTATAAAATTTTTATTAACTATGTTTACAATATTTTATTGTATCTCAAGAACTGTTATAAGAGATTTGCATATACTAACATATTTAACTTCACAGCAGCATGACATAAATACTGCCACTGTCACTATATTGTACATAAGATAAAACTTGAGGACAGAGAGGTAACTGGTCATACTGCTACTAAGTCCTTAAAATGAGATTCAGTCTAGGTAAGCCTGAACATTTAGCCATTACCCCATATATGTCTAATAATAAATGAAAGAAATGTAAGTGTTCCATCTTACCAAAAGAAAACAATGAATGTTAAACAGGAATGTGTATTGTATTTCAAGTAACTCCCCCAAAGCTGTAAAGATGGATAAAGAGGAATTCCATGCACTGTGACTGGAAGAGTAAACTGCAGATAATTTGACAGTATCTGCCAGACTTACTGTCAGGTTGTACAAAGAGACATTCCCAAGAAGTTCAAGATAGAATTGTTTACAAAAGTTAAGCAACGGAAAATTCGAAAGGAAAGGGTTCTGTGTACATTTACGCTAGTGCATCCATTGTGTAGAATGCACATCATTGTTAAAAGGAATCAGAGTCGGGGTGCATCTACTGAAACAAAGTTGTCTTTAATAAGATTTTAAACAAGAAAAAAAGCAAATTCCTGAAAAGTATATATTTTTAGTGTTTATGTTCATGATATATATTTGGATATTAGATATACATAGAAAATATCTGGAAGGATTCGTTTATAAATATTAACAGCAGTGAGGTCTATAAATTAAATCAGAATGCTGAGGGGAGATAGATTTGGATAGTATCAATTTTGAAAGTGCACCTTTCCCTTCTAAATTTATTTTAGTACGTATATATCACTTTAATATTAAAATAATATAATAAGAGATAAACCTCCCAATCTTGTTTTGGAAACATTAAAGCAACACATAGAGTGAGCAGAGCACATTGGTCAAAATAAAACAAGTGTCTGCTATGTGTGACAGCCAAGTTCAAGCCATCCATCTCCAGCAGAGTGTTCATATTCACAAAATGGAGCCTGGTGTCTGGTGTCTACTCTCACTGTCTTACATTTTTGACAGAATTTCTCCTGACAAACAAACTTTGGTGATATCAGTCTTACAAAGAGCTCCGCAGAGCGTTTCTTCTTGTTACTTGGATGGCAATATTACAAAACCACAGCACAGTATAAGTTTCTGAAATTGCTCTTCGCTTCCAGAGAGTGCGAGCTCAGGTGGCATTTTCTTTTCTAGTCCCCTGGCTGGGTGCATTAATGGAGTGCTCTGCCTCCCTGGAGGATCATTATATACCTACCGTCTCTTAAATTGATTGACCACATGTCATCAGACTTTCAACCCATACCATGTTTCACCATTCTTATCAGTAGAATTTACTACACACTGGAGGACACAAATGATATAGTATTTACTATCCAGGCAAGAATTTTTTTCCTTGTCTTTCATCAAGTCAGCTCACACGATTTCTACACTGTAAGAAGTAGTTTATGCCAACAAAAAAGTCAGAAAGATATTACATGGGCCACATAAAATAAAATGTTTTTACAACTGAAGTTAGTAAAATAATGTTTTCTTTTCTTCTGCCTTTATTTTGGAAGATGTACCTTTATAAATTAATTTTGATTATAACACACATAGCAAATACTGGAAAGATGGCAGTGCAACACAGTCTGTAGAAGGGGTGAAAGATGTAGAACAAACACCCAAAGTACACAAATTCATGATTTCATTGTGTACGTCCTTCAGTGTTTGTTACAGAATTTGAAGTTGAATCCATCTCCAGATGATTAGGTATGGCTATATACAATTATCTTTCAAAATAAAATACTTTAGAATGAAAGGGGCTTTTATTTATAATTATAACAGGAAAACAGGCTAATCCTAGGAATCTCTCAAGAAAAATAGAATATGAAATCATTCCTTCAAAAAGATAGCACAGTGTACCTGACTTACCTTAGCCAGGTACTCTAGTTTTAAGTAAACCTGTGTGTGAATTCCAATTATATAGTTAAAGGACAAAAATGCTTATACTTACCTCTGTGTTCATGTTCAATTAATTGACTTAATACAATCACCTTAAAAATTGAGACAATATCCTTAAATCATACAGTTTATGTATTTAAAACAATAGGTTTTTTAACCTTGTCCTGGATAGAAAATATAGTTCCTCCTGTTTCCTACTGTGTTTAAAGTCCTTACTCTCAGAAGTTAGATTACCATCTGACTCTTCAAGACACTAGTGCTTTGGCCAGAAGAAAATGGAGTAAAATGTTCACAATACTCCAGGAAATTAAATAATTTCCAGTAAGTTAAATAATTAACCAAGAATTTTGTTCTCAGGGAAAATATTTTCAAGTATAAAAGACATGGATAAACTGTTATCAATGTGGAAAAAGTCAAAGAACACTGTCTTCATGAAAAAAAATCCTGAGGAATATAATAGAGAACAAATATTTGGCAGCCAAATGATAAAAAAGACAGAGGTGCAAAGACTTGTGTGTAGTAAGTGTTAAACATATATCTATTTTAAAACAATAATTAAAATGTATTAAAAAGACAAATCATAGATATAATGGCTAATATTTATACAAAGTAGAGTATGTTGCAGCTATTCTGAGAGTATTTTTATTATAAGTTATGCTAATGCAAATGAAGAATTATGTCATATTCTAAACTTGCATGATCCGTAGCCTTGAGCGTGAGAATTCTTAGTTTGGAAGGAAAAAGATGCACATGAATAAAGAAAAGGCAAGATCACAAAAGAACTCATGGAGTATTTCCAATACCATGCAAAAAAATAAATAAATAAATAAGCAAAGTAATTTAATTTGGAGGAATTATTTCAAGATTATATAGTATAAGGTAGATAACCTTCTGAACACAGAGGCATGGTGAGTCATGTGTAGCTCCTTGATGGTTCCTGGACTGAAAGCAGTTACCTACATGGTCCCCACCATCCTTCTCCCCAGCAACAATTACTGATACCTCTTACTGACAAGGCAAAAAACTGCTTTCACTGCTTCCACTGCTTTCCCTGCATGAATTTTCAGGTTTTTCCATAAGCATTGCCAAGGCTCTAGCTCTCACCTGCCCACAAGGTATATGACCTAGGAAGATCCAGAGATTAGCTTTTGCTGATGCTGACTGTAATTTTCTCTTACTTGCTCTTACAAACACTATAGCTGAGAAGAATTTTGCATGTAATTTTGTTGTAATTTTCCAACAATTACATTCTACTGCTCCATCCCTGGCAGGCATTACAACTGAAAGAATCACTTAAGAAAAGCCCCTAATGTTGCCCCAAACCTGGTCATGCATCATAAAGGAATCTGAGATCTCATTCCTGTACAGGTACAAACAGCACCAGAGAGGATATCTGCAACTCCTGCTGTCACCTAATCTACAAAATCCCTACATTCAGTCATTGCCACATATTGTCCAATCACAATGGCTGACGATATTGGGTATAATTACCATGGAGAGAGCACTGCGATTCTTGCATCTTCCTCTTTTGGCCATGTACATGGGCCTTAATCTCTCATCCTTATTAGTGCAACCAGTGTCAGACAACCTTTCAAGTAGTGGAGTCAGCAGCAATAGTGCTTGAGTAAATATCTATTACCTGATATGGACTGTTACTCCCATTGTAGGAGTAACCACACAGAGTATATCCCACGCACTCTGTATTCTACAGCACAACTGCCTCAATGGCCAGTTTGTTTCCTCTCTTGTGTAACTCACAGAGATACAGGGTTTCTTCAACTCTGATGTTGGGGACCACACATTCACAGTGACTTCTTTTGTGTATTTCCCTGCAGGATGAAAGGAAGGATTGGGAATGTTAGTACCACCCATCTGGGATTTCCCATTGACTCTTCTAAGCATGGGATCATCTATACCTTCTTGATTCATCACGGGATTATACTCTGGGTCAAGCTACTTCTAAACATAAGATTACCTATGCCCTCTTGAGTCAGAGTCTTCTGGATGAGTATAATCCTCTACTAGTCCCACCTATCACTGTATACAGCTAACGAATAGTGGCTGCTTTGGGGGTGGGGAGGCTCGATCCAGAGACACTGACTTCCTAACCATTGTAGGAATACTTGCCTCTGTTTTTTTATTTTTCATGTAGCATTGTAGAGACAGACTATCAGGACTCTTGGCCCAGTCCAGATATTGACTGTGGGATACTTGACCGGGTTCCTGAAACTCTGATATATTAATCTCTGTGCTTAAGCTCTCTAACCACAACCCCACTACCCATGTGTCTGGAAGAACCCAGGAATACATCACAAAAAGAAGGAAAAGGCAGTCTCCAGCATCCAAGCCAAGCAGCAAAAGTCCAGGAGAGGTAAACACAGAAGAGATCAGCAGTCATACACCTAAAATGTCTGAAGTGATAGTAACTGAAGTAAAGAAACAACTTGACAAGGCTATAAAAGACATTAGAACAGAAATACTATCTCAGGTAAAAGAAGAAATGAAAAACATAAAAGAATTGCTAAGTACCTCTAAAGAAGACATAGATAAAAAAGAGAGGAGCATAGGAAAAGGACGGAAACCATGAATGAACAATATAAGAGAGATTTAGAATGCATGAAACAGATTCAAAGAGATATCCAGGAAATTAAAAACTCCATTGAAAGCTACCAAAAACATTTGAAAGAAACTGAAGATAGACTTTCAAACCTTGAAGACAGGTTTGCAACTTGTGACCATGAAAGGAAAGAACTCTTAAAAATAACAAGGAACCAGGAAGTAATAATTCAACATCTGCAAGACAACACAAAGAAACATAACTTAAGAATTAAATATGTGAGTGAAAAAGCAGGGGTCAACACAAATGACATCAGGAGTCTATTTACAGAAATAATTTCAGAGAACTTCCCAAGCAGGGGAAAAGGAAGTGAAATTCAAATAAGTGAGCTGTATAGAATTCCAGTTAGCCATAACCAAAACAAATCTACACCCAGACATATAATAATCAAGATCCCAGAAATTCAGCACAAGAACAGAATTTTAAAAGCTGTTAGAGAAAATAAACAGAACACAGATAAAGGAAAACCCATCAGAATCATGACAGACTTCTTAACACTAACCACCAAGTCAAGAAGAGACTACAGTGAAGTATTGCAAGTCCTGAAAGAAAACAACTTCCAACCCAGACTGATGGACCCTGCAATACTTTCTTTCAAAATTAATGGAGAAACAAGATACTTCCATGACAAAGAACAACTCAAGGAATTCATGACCTCCAAATTGACCCTACAAAGAATACTAAAGAACATTCTAGAGAGAGATAAAAAGGACCATGGTCACAGGAACAGCAGCAGAGGGGGACCATCAAGTAGGGGCAGTCAACTGAATGGAGGGGAAAAATAGGGAGCCAATGGCAGGAAAATAGCATGACAGAGACAATACAGTGCAAGAGGGCCTCAATTCACCAATAGAAAGAAACACAGGCAGAATGGATCAGAAGACAGGATCCATCAACATGCTTTATACAAGAAATACATTTAACTAGAAAGAAAATTCATAGACTGAAAGTCAAAGGAGAGAGTCCAGTGCCCTATGTGACAGGGAGCCAGAATAAATATAGGGGTAACTTGCCCAAAAACTGCAGAATGGATAAGAAAGACATGGCATTTTATGCAATGCAAACCTACTCAGCTATAAAGGAAGATAATCTCAAAGCTCTTAATAGGTCGATGGCTGCAACTTTAGATCATGCTCATGGATGAAATGGTTCAGAATCACATGGGTGAATTTTGTGTTGTCTCCCACTAAAGGAGTTAGTGGGATCCAAAAGGCACAATACATATTGGGAACATCAAAGGGGAGGAATTATTTAAAAAGGGAAGGAAGTGGCCATTGTTAATCTGTTATGATTTGAAACTCATATTGTCTTCATTGCTCTGATTAGTTTGTTTTACTCTGTTTTGTTTGATTTTATTATATATGATGGTATGGACAGCTTTTTCAAAGATAACAAAATATATTATTGCAGCCATCGAGGATTTCCAATTATCTTGTTTTGAAACCCTGTATTGCTTTCACTGTTTTTTTTAATTGATTTTACTTTATCCTGTGTTGTTTGATTGTATCATGTCTGACAGTAGAGGCAACTATTCTGAAGATAACAAGAAGCATTATAGTACCCACTGCTGTTTTACTATTATCTTGAAGTTCTGTATTGCTTTCTTTGTTTTGTTTTTGTTTTTACTGATTTTATTCTGTTCTATTTTGTTTGATTTTATTTATGCCTGATTGTATGGGCAGATATTTTGAAGATAACAAGAGGCATTATGGTAGCTATTATTGATTCCCTTTTACCCTGTTTTGAAGTCAAGTACCTTGTTCATTATTTTTTTGTGATTGACTCTATTGTGTTTTATTCTTTTGGTTATATTCTCTTCAAAATAAGAAAAATTTAAAAAAAGAATTCAAAGGGATTTTCGTAAACCTCAATAATAGTCAAGAGAACATAGAGAAACACTTAAATGAAAGTGGAAGAGATTTCAGGATATAAATTAAAAAATTAGCAAAGAGAGATATTTCCATTAAGAATAAAACATAAATCTTGAAAATGAAGGTGACCAGTCAGATAAAACTTCAGGCAAATGCATCAAGAGCTGACTAGGTTTAAAGGAATATCAGAGCATGAAGCCAGATCTTCCAAGATATCATATATACTCAGAAAAAATTAAAAATTAAGAAAGTATCCAAGATATTTGGAACACTATTAAAAGAGTAAACATCTACCCCATTGATATATGGGGAGGGAGAGATAAAGGTTTAGAATCAAGAAAATCTATTTGATGAAATAATAACAGAATATTTCTCTAAAATCTTAAGAAAGACATGGATATCCATCTATGAGTCTCATAGAACCCCAAAAAGATATGATCAAAATAAATTCTCATCACAACATTACAATCAAATGGTTAAGAGCAGAAGAAAGCAAGAATTTTAAAATTTATAAGAAAAAATATTTCAGGTCATATTTAAGGGTAATCCCACTGGACAAACAACAGATTTTTTGGCAGAGAATCCCACAGGCCAGAAGGGCAGAAAATGATATAACTGAAGCCCTGATAACCTGGATTACTATACCTACAAGGTCAACCTTCAGAAAGTAAGGATAAATAAAGACTTCAAAAAGTAAGCAAAAACTGAGGGAAATTATGACCACTAGCTCAGGATTAAAAAAATATGCTTAAGGGAGTACTACATCCAGAATTGGAAAAAAATGTAACTACCATCATGATAGCATGTGACAGTATAAATTCCAGTAGAAGAGTAGATACACAAAAGAGGAATGAAAAATAATCAAATAACATTATTAGTACAATAACCATCAAGCCACAAAGATGAAGAGAGAACAGAACAAAGAATATCCAAAACAACTTGAAAGTTGGCAAATGTCAGGCATAAATCTAGCCTTTCAGTAATAGTTCTTACTATAAATGGTCTGTTTTCTCTATTTAAAAAATATATGGCTGAATGGATTGAAACCAACAGCCAACCATGTTCTGCTTATAAGAAACTGAAACCACAACTAAAGACATTCTCAGATTGAAAATGGAAGTGCATTAATACTGTGGAGATTTCAATACCTTATTCCCACCAACAGATAGGTCCTCCATTGAACTATACTGTACTGTACATTGAATAGAATATTCCATCCAGCAGAAGCAGAGCAAACATCTCTGAATTAAAACTGAAACTTTCTCTAGAATAAACCATATATCAGAGCACATCACAAGTCTGAATAAAATTTTGAAATTTGAATTCATATCCTTTACTTTTCTAATCAATGAGATATATATGGAAGTCAAAAAAAGAGAAACTTGACAAATTATTTCAGTACTGGGGACTAAGCAACACATTTTGGACAGTTGGTCATTAAGAAAGTCAGAAGGGAAGTTTAACAATTCCTTCAATGAACTGAAAAGGAGGCTATAAACACCCAAACCTCTGTAGAACAGCAAAGTAATACTAAAGCAGTTTAAAATATTGAATGTCTAATCAAAAAATAGGAAGAATTCAAATAAACACATTAGTGATGTATTTCTAAGAATTAGAAAAGCAAGAACAAAATTGAAATTTAATAAAAAGAAATCAATAATAAAGATCACAGTAGAAATAAATGAGTCTTCAAGAATAATCTAATGTACTAATAAAATAAAGAGCTAATTCTTCGTAAAGTTAAATAAAATTGACAAGCAGAGAGAGAGAGAGAAATAAAGAGAAAATTAGAGGTAAAATGGAAGTACAGTATGACACCTGATAACACAGAGATACAAATATCATTAGGGGTTTTGAAAAAGAAATGGGTTAGACATATACGACCAACCAAAATTGAACCAGAAACATATTAAAAACCAGAATAGATTAATAGATAATAAGATTGAATTATTAATGAAAAGTTTTCCAACAAAGAGAAGACCAAGATTGGGTGACTTCATTAGAGAATTTCACCAATTTTGGATTTGTTTGGTTAGGATAGTCACTAAAGTGACTATCCTGAACAGACAAATAAACTCCATAAAATAGCAGGACACAGGCACAAAATCAGCATAGAAACATCAGTAGCCATTATATATACTAATAATAAGTTTGCTGAGAAAAATCATGAGTGGAAAAAGAAGTAAAAATCTCTATGATGAAAATTACAAAACACTAATGAAAGACATTGAATAAGACACAAAATATGGGGAAAAAACTTTCTATATTTGTGTATTAGCAGAATTAATATTGTTAAATTGTCCATATTATCCAAAGGGATATACAGATTCAATACAACCCCCATAAAAATACTAAACTAGTTGTAGTTCAGAAGGCTAGAAAAATTGTACTGCAATTAACATGGAACCACAGCAAGCTGAATAGTAAAATTAATCTCAAGCAAAAGCAGTGAAATTATAGACATAACAATAGCTGACTACAAAATGCAGTACAGAATTATAGTTGTTTTTTTTTTAAAAAAAGCATGATATTATCATAAAAACAGGTATGGAGACCAAGATCATAAAAACAGGCATGGAAAACAATGAAAGAAATAAAGAAATAAAAAGTAAACCCATGCACCTGTAACCAACTATCATCAAAAAAGGTGCCAAAACCAATGAGTGAAGGAAAGAGTCTCTTCAAAAACCGGTGCTTAAAAATGTTGGTATCAACAGGCAGAAGACTGAAATTTAATCTTATCTGTCACCAAATGAAAAACTATCTCAAAGTGAAATAAAGACCTAAAGTAAGACCAGAAACTCTGAAATTACTAAAGGAAAGCAGAAGCTCTTCAACCTGCAGTGATTTTCTAGATAGGACTCCAAAAAACAGAAAACAAAAGCAAAAATGATTGGAATTGCAATGAATTAAAAAAATAAGTCTTCTGCAACATACAGAGTACAAGAAAATATTTACCATCTATGGTATTCATCTGGCAGAGGATTTAATATTTACTATCTATAAAGAACCAAAAAAAACTAACAACGAAATATAAGTAATCCAATTAGCAATAGGCAGCTAACCTGAATAGACATTTCTTAAAAGAAGAAGCACAAAAGGCCAATAAATATATACAAGTGCTTAGTGTCATTAGTTATCAGGAAAATGAAAATTAAAACTAAGAGACAATATCTCACCTTGGGTAGAATGATTACAGTAAAGCAAAATAAAAAACAATTAACAAATACTGCCATACATTCTCATACACTGCTGGTAAGACTAAATTAGTACGACTACTGTGGAAAACAGAATGGAGGTTGCTCAAAATAGTAAAAATAGATCTACCACATGACTCAGCTAGCCTATTCCTGGGTATATATCCAGAGAAATTAAGTCTGCATCAAAAACCAAATGTGAATCCCGTGGTTATATTAATACTATTCACAATAGCTAAAGTAAGTAATTGTCTAATTACTTATCACCAGATAAATGCACAAAGAAGATATGGTGTGATTATTATAATATCTTATGGTATTACTCAATGTGGCATTATTCTGCCATAAAGAAGAATGAAATCTTGTCATTTGCATCAAAGTGAACAGAACTGGAAGACACTGTATTAAGTGAAGTAAACTAGACATGGAATTTCAAATATCACATGTTGTCCCTCACATGTGGCTACTAAAAGAAAAAAAAATATGAAATAAAAGTAGAATAGTGATTACTAGGAACTGGAAAGTGTATGGGGAGACAAAAGTGAAAGCAGGATAGATAGGCATGATCAGTGCGTGTTCCACGCATATAAGGAAGCACTATCACAGTGTATCTCGTTAATGTGTACTATTAGCATATGTGACCAAAAATACACTGGATCTTAGGCAAAAGCCCAAGAAGTGATAACCAAAAATAGATATAATGAAAGAACTTAAAAGTTTGGTAAAATATTTCAAAGAAAATGGTTTATGATTCACACATTAAAGTGATAATAGTTTAAATATTGAGATACATAAAAAATATAAATATGAATACCAGACCTATCAGATGTATTTGAATCTATGAGCCTATTAAAATATCTTCAAGACAAGAGAAGATGAGAGGAAAATAATTTATCAAATTGAAAACTGGAAAATAAAATGAAAAGAAGCCCTTATCTTGCCTTTTTACATCAATTATAGTACTGGGTAAACAAGTAATAGATAAAGAGAAATTATTGAATTATATCTCTGTATTTCAATCTCCAATAGCTCAGGTTCAACAGGTAAATTATAAAAGAAAAGTGGAATGGAGGTATAAAATAAATAGCAATGCTTTTTAAATGGGCAAGAGTAAATTATAGTGTTCTTGGGTGATAAAAACCTATAAAGAAATGAAAATAAGCTATTAACACACATGTCAGTTAGTCGTTACTTCAGGAAAAATTTTTAAAAATTGTGCTTGGAATAGGGATATGAGAAGCTTTCTGGGATGAAACTAATAAAGTTCTATTTTTTGACCTGTGTGGTGGTCACATTATAAGAAACTATATAACTTTCAGAATGGTTCTGAGATTGTATAGTATCTTGGTATTTTGTTTGTTTTTGTTTTGGGGGTTTTTTGTTTTGTTTTGTTTTTTGTCTTGCTTTTGTTTGTATTGAGACAGGCGCATTCTAGCTCATGCTGTTTTTGAACTCACTAAGTAGCCCAGTTTGGCCTCCAACTCCCTGAGATCCTCCTACCTCAGCCTCCTTAGTGCTGGGATTACAGGCATGCACCACCACACCCAGCCTAGTATCTGGGCTTTATCTTAAAATAAAAGGAAGAATGTAACTGTACATTTGTCCCACTTCCAGAAATTCTTATTTCATTGGTAGGGTGGCAGTGGTACATTAGAAATTTTGCTAAACCTCAGACAGTTTTAATGCATAAGTGGATTTTTTTCTGTGCTCCTATAATGTGTTAAAAATCTTTGAATTTGTGATGTTTATACTCTACAGCAAAAAAGAGCATTTTATGCCATAACACATATGTACACAACATGTATGTTACAAGTATCTTAGGGAGATTTATCTGAATACTTAAAAATAACTATTCTTGATTTTTTCTGTATCAAACTTAGGACCTAGCAGTTTCCAAAGTTTAACTCCAGTTTTTGCAGTTACAGAAAGTGAAGAGCAAGTTCATTTTTCTTATTTTAATATTTTCAATTATTCTTATATCTAAATATAATATGGCATTAATAATATTATTAAACATATAACTTATTTAATATAATATAAAATGTAAATTTGGATTGATAATTATAAATTTATTGTAAAACTTTTTATAAATGAACTTCCTTCTACAGTGACAACAGCTCTCTTATTTCTTCAGTGTCACAGATTTCCTTCCTTGTGAATTGTTTGTTCTTGACAAAAGTTTTTCCTCTTTACCTTATTGGAAACATAAAATTGTCAATATACCATTACCCTTAAAGCCTGCCAAGTTGTATATTTTGTAAATGATCCAGGCCCCTTGATTCTCTTTTTCCTTGCTGTTTTTATTCTTATTTATTGGCTTTTTTCTTGTTTATTTAGAACTTCCTCCAGAGGGTAGTTTAGAAAAGAAAAATTAATTGACATCCAAATCAAACTATCCTCTGCTTATTACATTTTCTATAAGAAGGTCAAAGGAGCACAGGCTAGATCAAAGTATCTGCATTTATGTTCATAAATAATCAGGTCCCAATTAATTACAATATTCCATCACTAGTGGAGCCTCGAGTTTTGGTTTTCCTAATATGTGCTATAGTTGTGCACTGCTCCACTCAGGTCTTCAAAGAATGGGTAGCTATTTTTTTTTTTTTTTTTTGCGGCAGCAGGGATTGAACTCACGACCTTGCGCTTGCCAGGCAGGCGCTTAGACTGCTGAGCTAGATCCCCAGCCCCAAGAATGGGTAGCTATTAAACATGCTGTTAAGGCCAGGCAATTGATTTGACAATGTGGTGTAAATCAACCTATTTCCCATCATTATACATAATTGAGAGTTAATTCAGTTGTCAGCACTAATAATGCAGAAATTCCACATTTAAAGTTCCATACTTGTGCATTTATTAACTTTTTCTTAAATTACAATAAACTTCATGACCTGAAATAGTCTAGTCTAGCTTTGAAAGACTTGTTTCATTTTACCATTTGTCTAAACTCATCAACAATATAAAAATAAATCAAGAACTATAGCACACATCATTTATTTTAGAATGTCACAATCCAAAGCTAAAGCAGGTTTCATGGGTCCTCATCAAGGAAGCTGGCCACATACTTGCTGATACTGCAGCAGTATCCAAGTAGCTAAATGACCGGCTTTGAATGTTATTTATTTATTTTATTTATTTTATTGATTTGCTTATTTAATTTATTTATTTTTTGGACTGGGGATCGAATTCATGACCTCATGCTTGCCAGGAAGGGGCCATGCCATTGAGCTATATCCCTCGTCCTGACAAGCTATTTTAACTCTTTGTCATTCTTTAATTTTATTGTGTTGCCCAATCAGAATATAGATGAAAACTAGAAGGAAAAGAAGTGTTGTCAGTTCCTTAATATTTATATTCTCCACATAAACTTTAGCACTGGATCTTGTTTTCTTTCCTAAAAACTCAGTGTTTAACACTAGAATAGTTTGACCAAGAATATAATTTTTAAGCAAACTACTGTACTAAACATATTAGTGCAATACACTTTTTCTTTTTGACCACTAATGAGTGAATCATAGCCAAAGTCAATATCCAGGAAATATTAAAAGACAAATTACATTTAATCACAATAGTATCTATTATTTTGAATAGACTTGTCTTTGGTGGAAGATTCTTACTATATATATACATTAATAAGCCTTAAATTCATGAGTTTCATACTTCATATGATCTAATCAAAACATTTAATGGGGCTGCATTAGAGTTTTTCCATTACTGGGACACATTGCCAGGCACCTACAGCATTAAGAAGCAGAGTTTTTAATTTTTCTCAGCTTCAGAGGAGTCAGTACATGATAGGCAGTTTCCAAGGTAGGTTCAGCATCTTGAAAGGGCATGGAGGAACACAGCTGTTTGGTACACAGTAGTTGGGGATTACAGCCAGAAAAGAAGGAGGAAAAGACCAAATGTAGTACCTAAAATTGTGTCTCCATGATCCACCCAAACATACCCAGAAATGTGTTCCACCAGTACTTGGGAAGCTGCCATGCCTTTCAAGCTGACAAAAGCAAGCTTAACCATCACACTTTGATGAGTAGATTTGCTAGTAGCTGTAGGTTATGTTTTCCAAATATTCTTCTTTTCCACATTATCTGACAAAAATCATACAAATAGCATATAGTTATGTCACAGTAAATAAAATATATATTGAATATAATTTAGCATTTCCAATACCTCATAATGAATATTAAATATAAACTCTTCTTTAGATAGGTGACAACCTTAGAAAATATAAAATGTTTACAAATGTTTCCATTCTTATAAATTATTGATCTGTCTTCAGAAGATTTGTTCTGAAGCTTTGAAAATGCTATTACATATTTCTCTGCATTTAGTTGAACTAGGATACTTATAAAAAAAGATTTCTGCATCGTATAGTTGAACTTTTGAATAACAAACTTTGGACAAAAATGCTAATATGTTTTAATTTTTAAAATATATTTTATTACAATTTTAGTTGTAGTCAACCAAAGGAAATTCATAATAAAACAATGTTTAAAATGAGAATTTTCACAGTACTTTTATGAGTTTCTACCCTTAAAAAAAGAAGTGAAAAACTGTGTAAGTGCCAAATATATAGGAGATGTACTGTTGGCAAACAATGATCCCCTGAGATTAAGAAAAACATTTCCTGGCATCCCTGAGGAGCAGTCAAGAAACACTTGACCAGAGAAAAGAGAAGAGATAAAAGCTAGGCATAAAAGAAGTGGGGCCAAAATGCTGACAGCTCTTTCAGAGGAAAAATGAGAGGTCTCACATAAAAAAGATTACCTCCATAGAAGAACGTTTTCATAGAGAAAAAAGCACAAATGAGTTAAATATTTTAACAGAATTTGACTACTAGAATTTTCCACCATCTTGTGCAGTGCTTTTGATATTCCCAAAATAATAACATTATAACTTTTTTATATTCATCAAAGGTAAATTGAAAACAAAATTATAGTACCTTTTCAACATGAAACGTTTAGTAGTTACAGGATTTCATTTACATTACAATAGTAATCTTTATTAATAATGTTAGATACACTAAAAAAATCACATTTCCTGAACATTGTTGTATATATTGTCTGATTTTATATTACTCAATAGTTGGTCTATTTCAGCATATCATATTGGTATCATCTTACTCTCATGTCCAGTAGCATGCTTTCATTTGTCTTATCTACCAGTTCATCTAATTACCGTAATATCTCCAAGCACATGGACAAGGAAAAAAGAAAAAAAGAAAATGAATAATAAGCCAATTTATCTAGTCGATAACTGTGGTAGAGGTTAAAAGTTGAAGCTTCTGGATAAAATTAGATTTGTGGCTTATTTTTTGTTTATTCAGATAAACTTAATCAAGAAGACAAATATTTTTATTTGTTGGAAACATCCCAAAATGTAAACAAGAATTTAATTTTCTACCAGTAATTTGAAATCAGTCATCCAGCAAAAAGCTCATTCATAATTGATGGTCTAGCGGGGAGCTATGCAGTAGATAACCCTTATACAAACAACTTCCTTGCAGTGAAAGACGTAGAAAACAAAATAATAAGTTTTGTTTATTCTCTTGCTTTGCAAAAATCTTTTCCATATCTCCCTCTACCCTAAACTTGTCCACAATTATTTAGACAATTTACTAAATCTCTAGGAAAACCATTTAAATTATATAAATCATTTCTACAGAATGTTTTAAAAGAAAAGTGTTTACGCAAGTCACTTTGTAAAAATGTATGAATAAACGCATCAAAGACTATCAAAATATGTACTTTTTAATATACTATAGTATCATAATATAGTTAATATATAAAAATCAAAATTCATAAGTCACATTTAAAATATTTCCAAAACATAAAGCACAGTTTCTCAAAAGGTTCATTAGAAGTCTTAAAAGGAAAAAAGTCTAATATCTGAAGGAAAAACCGCCATCTTAATTGAAGCATGTTAATTTATAAAAGTCTGACTTTAAAGGCTTTCTGTAATCATAAGAGTCTCATTAAATATACAGCAGGTGTTAAGAGACTTGGCCATTTAAGATTTAAAGTGCGATAAGTACCTGAGCCAAATAAGCCACGAGACTTTTCTCAATCCCTGACCATATGAGAATTTTCTCCATGGCCAAATTTGCCTTCTGGAGCAAAATTCACCCTCCAATGCATCTTTCCAACTATACATCCTTTGGAAAAAATTCTTCTTCCTAACTTTAGTGTGCTAAACAGATTGAAGTACAGTTCTTAGAACATTCTTAAAACTTACTGATGAGAAATCATGCCTAACTTGTGACAATAAGACATTTATCTAGCTCATTCTTGTTATAAGATAGTCAGCTAATTCCTTTCTGTTTGTATGAATTAAAGTCATCTCCCTACCAGTTCCATACAGTCTTCTCTAAGGCAGAGATTTAAAGTAGATTCACACTGGCCATATGCAACACAGCATAGGTAACACAAAAAGCCCATGTTCTCTATTTCCTAGCACACATCTTTTTTTTTTCTTCTTAATATTCCTTGATTATGTTTCACAGAGACTCAAACGGAAACTTTTTTAATATGGCTGCCTGGTGCTTACTTCTTGCCCTGAGTGCCTCGGGCCAACAATTCCTTAATATACTCCGTCGTGCATACAGATACACCTTCAGGTAACTAATGCTCTCTGCTTTCCCCAGCCCCACTTATGGAACGTAGTTCCAAAACTATACCTCATTTGTTACAATGAATCTAAATTCAATCTGCTATGAATCCTATGATAAATATACTCGTTCTATCAAAAATAACATAATAATCAAATACTTTTATCTATGTAAATAAAATAGAGTAAAATGCTATATAGATAGGGATCTGTTTTCCATGAAGGAGACAAGTATTCCATGAGTTATGTAAATCTCACCTTTAAAACAAGTAGGTTCAAAAATTAATATGAGGCCTGTATGTTAATGTACAGTACCCTATTTACAAATTTAACTATATTTAATTTCAGAAGAATATTTTAAACATAATTTTCACATTTTGAACAGTTCTCAATAGTCATTGGAAATATGAAACAAATAAGAACATATTTTTAAGTATAGTTAAGAATTTTGAAAAACTTAAATTATGAGACCCTGATTTTCTGCATTGTAAATAATTTTCTGACCTACCATAGTAACCTCCAAACTTCACTTTTATTGTTTTAATATTCATTTGAAAATCACAACTTCAAAAATGCAATATTATTTTGGGAAGAAAAGGTAAATGGGTGATGTGATTCCTTCTGGAATTTATAATAGACTACATATTCCCACAACTTATTAAATATTCAGAATATCACTCAGATATGGGTGTGAATGGCATAGATTTTTAAGTATCATAATATTTCACATAACTAAAGACTATACTCAGCTATATCATACCCAGAAATTGTAAAAGTCACAGAAGAGAATATTTTACTCTAATATGCACATATAAATGCAAAATGTTAGAAATGGAGTATTATGTCTTTAAAATTCCGAACTGAAGAAATGACTCTGCATTTACTTATATGGACAGGTTAGTGTACAAAAGAACTTAACATACCATACTAATCTATAAATTCACCATTTGTAGATAAAATCCTTCATCTCAGAATTAGTAAAAATATCATTAATAAAATCACGGGAAAATCGAAAAATTGTGAAGAAATATATATAATATATATTATATATATATATTGGATAGAAGGATAATATCACCAATATAAAAGTAATTAAAATGCTGGAGGAAATGACCAAAAATTCATTAGAATAGGGGGCATGCACACAATTCATATAAAAAGCACATCTGTTGAAATGCACTAAGGAAATAGCAAGCAATCCTTTATACCGAGTTTGAGTATGCACACTAGTGTAAATGTTCCAGAGCACAACTGAGCAAAATGCAACAAAATTATACATGCACAAGTATATGCCTTAGAAAATTGTGCGTCATTATACCATACTAGACACAGCACAATGTTTGCACATAGGAAAATGGTTGAATAAAATATAGTAACTATACATGAAGAACTATCCAGGCAAAAGAAAAATGAAAATGATCTTTGATGTGGCATTCAATTATTCACAGCTTCTATTGTGACATGAAAAAAAAATAGAAAAAATTTTAACATAAGAAATAAAGAAAAAAGCCGGGCATGGTGGCTCATGCCTGTAATCCCAGCACTCGGGAGGCTGAGACAGGTGGATTGTTGTGCCTTCGAGACCAGCCTGGGCTACAAAGTGAGCTCAAGGCCAGCCTGAACGGCATAGTGAGACCCTGTCTCAAAAAGACAAGGGCTGGGGATCTAGCTCAGTGGCCTAAGCGCCTGCCTAGCAAGCTCAAGGTCGTAAGTTCAATGCCCGGTGCCGAAAAGAAAGAAAAGTCATAAAATGTGTATGCATTTGTTTATATAGAAAAATAGAGGCACAGAAGTGATAAACCATAAACTGGTGTGAAAATTAAGTGAAAAACATGAGTGATTAGTTTAAGTGGAATAGAAGCAGAAAGAAGGACACATCTTTCTGGATACATGTGAATCTTATAACCATAGCTATGTTTTACAAATTCAAAAATAAACAGCAACAATATGAACTGTGTAGGAAATGAAAATTGAATAAAAGCAGAAACAAATGAACTTAACTGTACTATAAATTAATAATTCACTGAAGGAGCAGGGAAAACATCAAGGTAAATATGTTTGAAAGCAGAATTTTGACTATACTATGTAAGGGTAAACATAAAAAAGAACTGTAGTCAAACATTATTACCTAGTCAGTAGGATTATTACAATTAAATGGATTAACAAGACCAAACCCTTTTTTTTACATATTCTAAGCAACAAATAAGTAACTGTGTATTTCATAATGAAAGGCAAGGTTCTCATTATTATACAAAGAGGGAAATGGAAAATAGGGAGACAGAAAAATAGGAACAGAGAAAAGATTAGATGAACCCTGGTGCATTAGGTATATACTATAAGTATTAGTATAAAATTATTGTTTTACATTTGCTTACACAGACACAGATAAAATCACACATACATAGATATGCACAAATTTCACATCATACTCTACTTTTCAGAGGAAGAACTTCCTCTTCTATGTAGACAAAAATGTTCCCTTAAACTAGCAAGTAAGGCGAAGAAACAAAACAAGGATGTACAAATGCAATGCAGGTGTAAGATTAAGGAAATTACCAATGGAAATGAAAGAGAAACACAAGGATGGGAATTGTGTGTGAGATTAGTGGTTCACTAGTCCAGACATAGAAAGAAAGGTACAGGGGTCCGGAAAAATGTCTCTAAGAAAAACAGTTGGAAGTACTGTGCGGGATTGACTTATATATTTGCCTATACTTATAGGAAGTTTACATCTCTCTTGTAATTTGGTCGAAGTACTAACTAAATAGGGGGGGAAAGAGCATTCTTAATTGTATTAAAAATGCAAAAGGATGATAAAGACAATTGTCATGTTTCTCAACAGCATATTAGACAAAATATGATCACCAAATGAGGTTTAAAGAATACACAGAAGGGCTGGGGATCTAGCTCAGCGGTCTAAGCGCCTGCCCGGCAAGCGCAAGGTCGTGAGTTCAATCTCCGGTGCCGAAAAAAAAAAAAAAGAATACACAGAAAAGAACTTCAAGCTTACAGCTTTATGTCTAGCTGAATTTTATTTA
>RJWT010005714.1:0-30457 GCA_004365215.1 Cuniculus paca | reverse complement strand
ATTCATTCATTCAACAAACGTTTCTTGAGTATCTATTATGTACCAAGTACTATCTAGATACAGGGTACACAGTGGAAAATGAAAAAATTAAGTTTTAAAAAAAATCTTATATGCTACTGAGTGGAGACAAATGAAAGTTAAGGTAGGATGTCAGGGTAGTCAGGGAAGTCTTTGCTGACAAGGTGACCTATGGGCAAAAATGTCAAGGAGAGGAAGAACCAAGTCATGCCAGTTTTTGTGGCTCAAGTCCAGGCAGAGGAAGCCAGAAATACAAAGCCTTGAGTCACAAGAGTCTTAGGATGTTGGAGGGACAGGGATGTGGCCAGTGTGGCTGAGGCAGAGTGAGCAAGGGGCAGGGTCTCCTGGCTAAGGTAAAGATACTGATTTTCATTTGAAGATGGAGATATCTTGGTAAGCCATGGTGGTACCTTGGCTAGGGTACCAGTTTGCCCTGCCAAGGTGCCTATGTGGTACAGTTACTTGTAGATGTGTTTAAGTTTTCCAGCCCATCTCTCTGGAAGAAAAGATTCTTGAGATACAAAAGCAGAAGACAAATACCCTGTCCACGAAACAGCACCCTGGATGACACACACAGGGCAAACTTCTCTGGGACTTGGCAAACAGGTGACGTTGAAGAGCTGGGTTTGCGCAGTGATCCTGGCCTCCCTTCTGAGTTGTTCTCCATGTTAGAGAAAATACACAGTGATGAGGGGGAGGATGGGGTGGGAAAGGTGTGCTGTGTAAGGATGCACTCAGGTGAGATGGGAGGAGGGCAGAACCAGGAAGTCACTGAGCCTCCGTCTGCAAGGTGAGGGTTGACGATCTCAAGGGAACAGCTCTAGCGATCAGACTTCCTGACTTTCTCAACCTCAACTTCAAATCAGGAATGGATTTATTCAGCTGGTTTATTCTGGTTCATCCCGGCAACGGGGCCTCCTTGGACCACACCTCAGGACACTCCCAGCCTATTATTCCTGACTTTTTAATGCCTTTGTGTTCTATTTGTCTCTCCAGGCCACTTGACCCAGCCAAATTGTGGCACTCACACTCTTAAATTGCTTTATCTTTATATCTATTTACATATATAATATAAAAATGTGCATTTATTTATTAATCTGGCAGGCTTTTCTTACCAACCAATCCCTCTAAGTTCTCAGAAGATCTCGCCAACAAACACAAAATGTCAAAAATGACTCCATCGAGTAGTGCCTGTTTTACCTTATTTTATGGCACTTTTGGACTTACAGCGAGGAGGCAATAAAACATTCCCATCTCTACTCTGCTTCTTTGCCCTTTTCTTTCCTCTGGCTGGCGGAAGTGTCTCCCACGCCCACTGTTAGTCAAGAATGCACTCACTGACCACTCACCCCGCCCACCTGGGTGACCCAGGCGAGCCCGAATCATCATCCCCTTCTGCTCTCTGTGACTTTATTTGCAGGTAGCAATCTAGTCTTTTTTTTCAATTCAGTGTTTAGCTAGTCAAGGATTTGGTGGGAAGGCCACTGGTCACTACAGTTCTTTCTTTCCCTTTTTTTTTTTTAAATCTAAAAATTCTGTGATAGCTCTGTGCAAGAAGTATACTTATCTGCAACACAGCACAAGTACTAAGGATACTTGTGTTTCCCGCAGTACAGAACAGTCATCTGAATTCCAACAATCTGGCCTGGGCTATTGTTAGGTGCTATTCTTCAGTTTTGTATAATGAGGCTAGTTTCCTCTTCAAAATCCTCTCATTTACTGTGAAACCAAATTCCCTCTTTTCAAATGCATTTTCTACATGCAAAGCAGCAGTCTGTTTCTGCTAAGTCACATTCTAGCTAAATGGATAATTGAATGGTGAATGGGAGCTGCTACTCAGCTGCTAACCTGCAGAGCTGCTACACATACACATTCCCAATTGCGGCGGAGCAATCCCCAGGAGGCAGAAAGCATGACTGATTTTTACAATAAAGCTACAAAAATCGATAATCCTTCTAGATGGGACACTCGCATCTCTAACCATCTTAGAGTTTCATCTTTCTCTGCTGTCCCTCCCAAACAGGCCTCTGTCTTTGCCTTGGCACATGCTCCCAATCCCTTACCACCAGAATGGAGCGTGATTCTACTCCAGTTCTGCTGAACGTACCTTTTAGAAAGGCCCTGCAATGCGTCTTGATTTAGAGATGCTTGGGTTTTATGTGGCTCTGGGAAATGTTGCTTAGCTTTTCTGGAGCTCCAATAAGTTCTGATGTATGGCTGTGCATACCTGCATGATTAATGGCACACGCAAGGGCTCGGAGCATTCAGAGGTCACCCTGTGTGTACTGAATAACACAGTGCAGATCCAAAAATACCCTTGGATGAAAATCCTGGCTGCACAAAAATGCAATGACATTGCCTGCTTCAGCTGACATTGCCCACAACTTGGTGTGTCCAAGGAAAGTCACCTCACTAAAGCAGACAATTTCAAGATAAGATCAGGATCATTTTGATCTCTTGGCTGTTTCTCTGTATAGTGGCATAGGTATCAGGATAAGAAGGAAGCCCCCAAACACTAGCAGGCTGCAAACTTAGTTTCTCACAGGACTTCCAAGTTCAGGGTAGCCAGGCCACGGTGTGAAGCAAATTAAACATCCGTGCAAAATATGCTACTATGTGCAGTGCTGTGACTGAGAATTTAAATGCACCAAAGTCAAGAGATTCGAAATGATGGTTCCCACAGCAACTATAACTCAGTTCTCTGGTGAATATAAAATTAACTTTATTGCAAAACATGCTGTTCAATTTACGCCTTAATCTAGTCATGGCAGAGTTATAGTTGCTGTGAGAACGCTAACTCTGAATTGTTTTGAATAATTAATTTAATGAAAAGTTGGTGGAAATGTGAACTCTGATAGAAAGTCAACTTAAATTTAGGAAAGTTGGCCAGTTATGCCGATGTGGAGTGGCAACGGGTGATTTTTGGACTCTGAGATTTCCCGGTGCACTCTTTGGCCTTGGGGCGGGGGCACTGGTAAAGCTCCCCAGAGCGCTGTCCTCCACCACTGAAGGCACACTCTGTACCAACAGGTGACAATTTTACCAACAGGTGAGGGCGGCTCCCTGGACCCATATACCTGATTTCACTACCAGGCTCTATAGAAACCCGCTCGCTGCACCTACCCAGGAACAAAGCAAGGGATCAAAAGAGTGCCATGATTAAGCCCGGTCTCTGTTAACTCAGCCTGGACTAGGAGCTCACCTGAGGCTGTCACTGATAGTGAAGGCATTCACACATTACTTAACCTTTCTGAGCCAGTGTTTTCACCTGTGAAATGAGGATGCTAACAGTATTTGTCTCCCAGTATGGACATGAGAATTAGATGAGAGAAGAACTTAGCATTGGGGCTGGCGAGTTTTGTGCTAAGTACTCAATAATTGTTAGCTGGTGTTATCTGAAAAGGGAATTCAGTAAGTTGGAAAATTAAAAACATGGACAAAATCAACTATTTGGCCTGTCTGGTTATTTCAGTCCAAACTGATCTGGCATAAAACTAAGCCAGTGGGCAGAGGGGAATAAAGACAGAAAAGCAAGTTAGCAGGAAGTTTCCCAAGCAATTGTGTGCCTTTCCTGAAGATGTGAGGCCATTTTTATTGAAATCCTAGAAATAAATCAATCTATCACCTCTTTTACCAGATTACTATCTTTTTTTTTTTTTTTTTTGCGGCACTGGGGATTGAACCACAACCTTGCACTTGCCAGGCAGGCGCTTAGGCCACTGAGCTAGATCCCCGGGCCCAGATTACTATCTTTCGACCTGTTTTTTTTTTTCAATTATCTCTTTACCAGAAACTATTAAAGAATCTCTCCCTCTAATTCCTCTCCTTATTGTGCAGTTTTCACACCATCGATATACTATACGGCGACTTACGCATTGGGTATGTGTATTTTATATATAAAAAGAGTAAGATTTTTTTTTTGTACTCCTGAGAACCATTTTTCACTTGATTGGGAGTGATGTTTCCCCCTTCACAACAGAATGTGCTGGATCACAGGCAAAAAGAAATTCGTCATTCAAGACTGAATGGCTTCAAACTCAGGAGAAAACCTACATTTGCTATTCCATCTTCAAACCCAGTGTCTACTTCTAACACATGGGCTCTTTTGGCAGCTGAGAGCCACAGTATTTTTGAAGCCACTTACAATGGCTTCTCCCTATCCACCCTCCCAACTCTTCTCCTAGATATAGTGCGATGGTTTTTTAAAATCTGTCTTAAAGGTCTCAGGTGGTGAGTGGGAAGGAAGGGCACATACCCAGGGAATCTCAAGCCAGCCAGCCCTTACTGAGCACCTGCTGTATTCCAGGCTCCAAGGCGAGGGATAATTTAGGTTCTTTGTGAACAGCATGTTTTGCTGCTTGGTACTAAGGCTGGCCAAACCCAAGGAGTTGGCCCTGCCAGACACCACCTTTCTTGGGAGGTATTGTCAAGGTTTGGATAGAAAGGGGTAAAGCCACAGCCTGCGAGGAAAAACAAATTAAAAGGCAAAACCCCAGCAACGTGCAATTTTAGCTTCTGAAGTTATTCCCGGTTTGGCTTTAACTACCTCCTTTATGCGTTGGCCTCATGCTGCTTTCAGGGCCTCTGCCTCCTTCCTCTCAAAGTCTTGGCTGGCAGTTTTCTACCTCGCTGAGATCAGTATCAGTAACATTTTAATGTCTCCTAAAAGACATGATTTTATAACACTGCAATCGTTTGCTTTTACTGCTCAGAAAATATTTTAAAGTTGTATTACTTAGCGTAAGCCAATCTTCTTGGTGATGGTAGCAGAAATTTAAATGTCATAGTAAAGCCAATCCCACGAAGACAGAGGCGAGTTAGACAGAGGCAACTGAAAGGGACCTGTGAGTCCAGCAAGGGATGCAGCCTCACCTGGAAATCCACCCCAGCTTCTGGTGAAACCTGAGCAGGTCTGAAAGTGGAAATCCTGGGGCTGATGCCTTCACCTGCCAGAGGGTCCCTGAGTTGTGCCATTTGCCTTCAGGAGTCAATTTCACCTGCAGGCTGGTTCAGCCTGGTGGGTGTAAGATGCCATTCTCTTTCCACTTGCTTATAAACTGTACACTTAACTCTCTGGCATTTACAAGATCTGTGTGTGTGTGTTTGCGTGTGTGTGTGTGTGTGTTCCCTGATTTTATTTCTAGAACGTATGTACTCTGAGGTTACACCAGAGAGGTCCCTAACCCAGTGCCCCTTTATCTGCCTAGAAGGCGTGTGTGTGCGCATGTACTTGACAAATACAAATTATAATGGGTCTGTCTGATACTTTGGGAGGCTTGACGAATGAAGGGACAGTGAACCCTCAGCTGACCTTTGAAAGCCTGAACAGCTTCCATTCTGCAAGGCCAAGGGGAAAGCACAAGTCAATTTCTCCCAAGGCAGAAAAAGTCATTTCTTTATGTATAAAGAAATGGCTTTTATACAAAGAAATGGCTTTTTAAATCTACCTACCTTTTAAATATTCAATATTGATTTTGATCTATTGGGGAGAGCTTCAACATTGTGCTTGATTCTGGAAGCTCAATTGATTTTTGGTTCTGACCAGATCAAGAGGAATTTCTCATTCTCTTTGGTGGGATCTTTAATGCTTTTAGTCCTAGAAAAGACAGTTCCCTAAAGAAGAGTGTCTTGATTTACAGGATCTGATGGGAAGCTGATGGCTATTTCCGGTTTGTGTTTCTAGTAAGTCTAGTCATCTCCCTAACACATGCATGCGAAATAGCCAGGTGTTCCCCCGGTTTTGCACCTGCCTCTGAAGGATGTTGATGGCATGCCTGCATGCAGAGAAGGTGAATGATCACAGTAGAATATCATGCTGGGAACTCTTCCCAGGAATCAGTAGCCTGATCTGCGACAATTTAGAAGGGAGAGCAAGGCAATTTAGAAAATGCAGGATACTTGTGCTGTGCTGTCCTGGGAAAAATATCAACAGGTTTACACTGCTGAACTGGAGTCTTCTCTCTGGGTCACGCCTGAAAAGCCCAAGGAATTCCCTGAGTAGAGCAGGACAGAGAGCACCTGGGCCCATGAAGCAGCGGGCAGAGGGGAAGGGAGGGAGACTGTAACAAAGCCCTTAAACCAAGTTATGGAGGGGAAATGACCACAGAGGATCTCCAGGCACTGCTGGCCAGTTCGACTTTCCTGGGTGTTCTATCCAAGGCAATTCGGAGAAGATCCTGGTTCCTGGCCTCCAAGGCATTTCCCAGTCCCACCCGTATTTTACATGACTATCCCTATTAATCCACGGCAACTGGACAGAAGGCATGTTTGCATGCCAGCTTTGTAAGGGAAACGCTTCACAGTTGTAGCTTTGTGAATCTAAGGAAGAGAAAGGGACACAGGGACTCCCAAGTAGCACATGTTATTAGGCATTACTAGCAAAATACAGGGATCTAGAATCCTGTAAATACCCACGTGAAGGTTCTAAGTCTTGAACATTTGCAAAAGTAGCATTTCAGAGCATGGCATCAGACCAATGACCGATGCAGGAACATGTTGTAATGGGTATGGATGTACCATGCGAGGCCTGCCGAGAGGTCAGGTGGGCAACACACATGCATGCACACACAGACGCGTACACACTCACACGCACAACAGGAATTAGTTGCTGGTTCATTTTGCTTGTGTTTCTTGTTGGAATTTGGGGCTTTGCCGTCATTTGGAACAGATGGAAGGAAGAGAAATGTGGCAGAGGAGGCAGTAATGAGAAACCCTGCCCATGCATTTTTGGGGGTGGGGTGCCGGGAATCAAACTCAGGACCTTGCTCTTGCCAGGCAGGCACTGTGCCACTGAGCTATATCCCCGGCCCTGCCCATGCATCTTGAATGCTATTTGCCAGTTGTGTTGACCATGGATTTAAAACAATGGGTCAACCTATCTGGCCTTGTCCAAATTACTTTCTGTTGCTGCTTACTGTGTGTTTTGGGGCAATTTCTACCTGTCTGCCTCACAGATTTGCTGTGAGGTTATGGCAACACAAAGTCTTTTGAGCTCCTTAGAGAAAATTTACCATGTAAGTGCAAATTATCAGCATTGATAATGATAATGAGACTCCCAGCGGCTTCCAACAGTCACCAAGGAAAGTTGGGGCATTAAGCAAAAGAAGCCAAAGCTGTCCCAGTCTCAATCCAGGCAAATGATATTTCCTAATTCAAGATGAATCCTGCTCTGGAGGCAAGTGTCAGGGCTGCGGATGGGTGGTCCATTTGGCCCCCATTCAATCTCATTTGAATGACCTGAACAACATTTTAATACATGTTGAATTACTTGCCAACAGTTGAAAACTGGGAGAGTAGGCATAACAAAGCTGATTCTGGCCTTTGCTGAAAAAATCTGGACATTTTGGAAAAATCTAGGCGTGCATTTCTCCATGGCAATATTCAGAGGGAGCTGGATCATGTCTGCCCTCCACAGACAGGGCATCCATATCCCAGCTTATTATCATTTCCTGCTGTCTTACACCCTGTTTAATGCCCTCACGTGGTTCTTGCCTCGCTCATGCAGGGATATTGGAGTTTACAATTCTTCCAATAGGTTCTGCCCTCCCTTGGCTTCAAGTCAACAAAAATCCTGAATTTACAGTGTCCTCATTATCCAAATCTAGGTCAATTCCTCCTACAGAGAAAGACCTGCCTAGCCACCTCTCACCAAGGGGAAATGAGAAGAGAATGTGGTCTCTTCCACTCACTCCCCCCACATCGGTAATTCTACCTTAAAAGCTCAAAGTTTTCTTACTTAGAGATGTCCAAGTAGTAATCCCACTAAATTAGATTATAAGCATCTGATAGTTTTCATAATAAATAAAAATAGAGATATAGCTAGAGGAGATGAGATTTAATTAATGAGTGTAATTTAACAGAACAAGTTGTGCCATATAGGGTGGATTAAAAGATAAAAAAAGGATAGGAGGGAAAATCAAATTTTAATGAGTTGCCATCTTTCCTTGATTTAACTAAATTTCCTCCATTGTAGAAAATATTAACACTTACGAGCCATGCCTGTGTGTGCACCCACACTGTGTGATACCTGACTACTTTCCCTTACGCACTCGCACTGGGTTACAGTGTTTTTTTACTTTACTTGATTGTGTGGTGTCTTACTCTTTGAAGTTTAAGGTTCATATCCATATACTGATCTCCTTGGAAAGCTGCGAGCAGGGACAGTGTTAAAAACAAAATCCAACATTATTGCTGGGAACACCAAAAAGGGTGTCAGGTTAGACTATGGCTAAGTCTCATGGGGGCAAAGAGACAGAGGTTTGAGGTTTCTCGGACCAGCACCTGCACCTCAGTGAATATTTCCTTCTTTTTGACTGTGGTATTCACACAGAGGCTCCTGTGTCACACCTATTATGGTAGTAGCACACAGTAGGTCCTCAATAAACGTTTCATGAATGAGTGACTGCTCAGTAGGAACCAGACACAAGAAGTGTGGAGCTCACACACGGCATGGGTGACACACATTGATGGCCTTGCTGATGCTCACAGCGCCCACATTTCTGCAACTGGCAGCCACTTCTACACTTCTTCCTGCTTTTCTTTGGTTCCCTGTGGTCTTCATTCTTATGAGAGCAGAAGTCAGGTGTACCAGGGAGCTCCTGGAACACTGAAATAGAAGCAGGGCTGCAGACAACAATGTTAGCACATGGGGCTGAGCTCTGCAGGCCTTTGTCTAGAATACTGGGCCTTTAATCATAAATGGCTATCTCATTGGTTTCTTAACTACACACTCTGCCAAGATATACTAGGAAACTGTAGTAAAGATATGAAGGAGGAAGGTGCTTTTTTTTTTTTAATTACACTTGTTAGTGAACCCAGGGCCTTTGCACTGAGCTATACCCTCAAACCTTAAAAATTATTTATTTATTTATTTTTTTGTCTTTTTGAGACAGGGTCTCATTATGTAGTTCAGGCTAGCCTTGAACTCACTTTGTAGCCCAGGCTGGTCTCAAACTTGTAACGATCCTCCTTCCTTGGCCTCCAGAGTGCTGGGATAAAAATTTTCTTTTTTTATTTTTTGAGACAGAGTCTTGCTGAGTGGCTAAGTTGCCCAGGCTGGGCTTGAACTTATGATCCTCTCTTGCAGCTTCCCTGAGTACTGGGATTACAGGTGTGGATTACCATGCCCAGCTGGCATAAATGGTTTTAAAGTTAATGTTTATGGAATAGTGAGCGTATGTGAAATGCTTCACACAAATAAAGTCCTCCTAGTAGTAGATATAGGTATTATAATTCCCACTTACAGATATGCATAGCGGAAACTTATTTAAGATACATAACTTGTCAAATGTTACCTAATTTGCAAGCGGAGGGGCTGGATTTGAAATCCTGTTTGATTATAAATGCTATGCATTTAATCCTTTTGCTACACATTTCCCCAAACTACCTCAACCTCTGAATGTACAAAAAAACTGATAGCAGCAAAGCGTTGACAACGAGTGTTAATAGCAAAGAGGGGAGATGTTATATTCTATAAACATAATGTGGGAGATACTGACAATTTGCAGTGGGTTTTGATGTGTGTTATGCCTTTCAAACTGTTTAATTCTGTGTAGGCTGTTTTCTGTGCTAGGCTTCTCAGTGATATGATAACATTTTCTTTATCAGGTCCCCAGAGACTAGGTCTGTAAGTGAATGGATACAGATCTTTCTTGGCCCCATTAAATGGAAATAAAAAGTTAAGTCAGTTCATATTCAAAGTACGGTGAGAAGCTGATAGCAACATGCTTAAGGGACCCAACTTGACTTGCTTGCGTTCCTTGGATTAATAGGAAAAAGCTAGTCTCTTGCACCACCTCCAGTATCTTCAATCTTTTCTCCCTATTCACAGGAATTGCAATCATCAGTGATATTTGGGCTTCTTGGGCTCACATGTACCTTAGGGGGAGAACCAGTCTCACTGCCCTGTGGCCAGAATGCCCTCTGCAAAACCACTGCTTAGGGTGTCCTCTCATTAGAGAGAGTGAATTTAGATGCAGTAGTGGGACTGGTCATCAATATTTCCTAACTTGCTGGAGTAAAATCAGGTGCAACTATCTCCTCTGTGCTTGTGAGGTGATTATTTTATAATTTTTCAAGCTCCTCATATCCTGACACTATTTCTAGACACCTATTCAGGGCTGTCTGGCAATCCCTTTGAAGTTAAAGCATAATTTTAAAAATAAAGAAAATGCAATTCACACTTATCAGAGTCCATCATTCTGCATACAGTTTTAGACAGATGACCTTTTTGGGCCATGCTCTAACCAAATTCATTGCTAATTTGGCCAGGGATGGTGGTGGTTAAACTTAGAATCTGTGGCCCTGGAGTTTTAGCTCTTCAAATTCCTCCTGGGTGGCAATTAAGTTGGGCTATTTATTTATTTATTTTTATCGCTTCTTGGCCTTTTGGCTAAGATCGAGTGTATTTATTTTTTTGTCTCTGGGAATACTGTTTAATGCTCTCTGAGATCTGGTAGAAGGCACCATTTGCAATGTATATTTTGAGGTGCACAGTGCTGGGTTTCATCATGATAAGAGGGAACAGCCCCAAGGAGCCTTCAGAAACTGCGTGAAACCTGGGTTCCAGGAAATAGGTAAGCAGTTTGTTCTCCTTTCTAAGCGTAGCATGATTGTTATGAAGGCGTGAGACCTCAAGGTCTCCTATTTGCAGTTAAACTACCTGAAAATAGAGGTAATGCTTAAGGAAAATTTCCTAGAAAGCTGCTTGTTTAAATGGTGGGGTCCTCATGGGGTTTAAAGTGGGACTTAGAGAACTTGTGAGCATCCTTCCTCTCCATCAGGTGGCAGGAGAGTGTCTGAGGGTGAGGGGAGGTGAGGAAACCAGGGGGACTCCATGGTGTTTGGTTGACAGTCCTGTCCTGAGATGAAGTCCTCTACAAGAGAAAGGTGCTACAGATAAAAGTGAAGGAATGTCTTCTCAAAGGAACGTGGAATCAGCTGCTCAAATGGGAGAATGTGTTATTGTCTCCTTCACTGTGTGAATACAGCACCATTTCAGGACAGGGGGCACCAAGGCTTCTGGAACTGAAAACCACACTGCATTATGGGAGCTTCCAGTAGGAGAAGAGCTGCAGGATTCCCTGGAAGTGCACTGTGCAGATAGCAGGTTTCAGGGAAAGGCCTAAGCTCGAAGAATCTGAATGGGCTAAACACAAGCATGTAAGACACTCTTGGAAACTTCTAGAAAACCTCAGGGAGAGAGCAGGAAGCAGGCTTTTCAGTTGGGATGAGCCAAGAAGTTGCAGAGATGAAGGGGTTGGGGCGCTGTGGGCTCTAATTGTCTTGGGATAGTTCTCAGAAGGGGCTACGGTGTGTCCCTGTTCCAGTTTTACAACTTCCCTCGTCACCTACTAGCCTTACTTTGTCTATTATCCCAACTCACTTGGAAAAGCATATAAATCTCTGCTGAATTGATCTTCTAACTTGACACATGTCAGCCAAAGGGAGTCAATCACATCTTCAGGAATTTTAGAATGGACAGAAAGTCATGCTACCATGGACCACAGATGAGATCTTCTGTGGAGAATCCTCTGGTGAAAACCATGAGGAAAAATGGGACTCATTCCTTAAGGATCTTAATAAAAGAATAAAAGAACTGGCTGGTAGGTTTTAATTACTTTGGAGATGTTTCGTCCTATCACTGAGAACCAGAAAGGCTTCTCCCTTCCTGATTACAATTAAAGTATGTTTTTAAAAACAAACACTTTACTTTAAACTAGGGATATTTTTTAATTATAGGAAAGATTAACTAAATACATTTTCTCTTGTAATTTAATCCATTCTAATTATCTGGAGACTGTTTATGATGAAATACTTAAAATTTTGTGTAGCTTCTATTTTATGTGGTTTCTTTTCTACTCACAAGTGGGAAAGCTGAGAGAAGGCGTATGCTACTCACCTTGTGCAGGTTTGACTATCAGAAGGCATAAAGAAACCTGATAAAAAGAACAAGGTGGCAAGGAATAGACCCTCATTTTGGCTGGCAGGTTTTCAAAATGCTATCTTGCATTCCAAATGCAGTAGAGGGAACTCTTTTAAAAAGGGCATGAAATTGAATGCTATGAAAGAAGAGGGTTGGTATGAATGAAAGCCACTGGACAGGCAACTTGGGAAGAAATGCAAAATCTGTGTCTCACATGAACAACTAGGATAACTTGGGTGGCTCCTGATAACCTGGAAGATGAGCCAAGGGATTGCAGAGAATTCCCAGGTGCCACACTTTGGTCATGCTCCAAGGACTCAAGCAGTTGCAGTGTGGGAGGAATGAGGGTAATTGTGAAGTTTATGGGGCTGAATGGGAACAAGAAAATCAATGAGAGTTTTGATTTTTCAGAAGGCACACATGAGGCTTGATGGACTCAAAGTTGGGTCTTCTAAGTTATGTGTGAGGTACACAGCCAGTACAAGTAAATCTTGCAATTCAGATCTTAAGGAATGAGAAGGAATAAGCAAAAAAAAGTCCAGGAAAATGTAATCTAAGAGACACTGGGGAGGCAGCGTCCTAGCTTGAGAAAATGCCAAATTCCTTCTAAAAGAAGAACACAATATTCTTGTAATACCCCAAGGATGCTGATGGTCTCTAATTTGAGAAATACTATCTTAAAATTCCTTAAGTTTTATTCTATCCACCAATAACAGATTTCCAAATAACACTTCAAAGAATTATTTTTCTTTTGAAATGTACTTATCTTAAAAATAAAACCCAGAATTAAAAACAAATTCTCATAGGCCTCTTGCTTGGTTTCACCACATTGAAGAGGTCAAGTGTGAGTACCTGTGGTCAAAGATAGCAAACCCTCGTTTCATGACAAGGTTCTCATATAAATACTCAGTTTCACGAACAATTGGGCAGTTTGGTAAAATCAACAGGTTCAATTCCAGGTGAGAGAGGCCATTTCTTGCTCTATATAAGAACAAGATGCCGACAGGCTGCAAAGAAAAGCTTTGTTTGGAAAAGGGATGGAGGTAGGTGTTATTTGTGACCTGTCATTAACTGTCTGATGGTTGGGAGGTGGATATATGAAAGATTTTCTGAAAATGAGAGTTTTTTTCTTTTTTTGTAAGTACCAAGGATTAAACCCAAGCAGCATGGGACCACATCCCAGCCATATATACATTTGAGACAGGGTCTTGCTAAGTTGCCAAAGATGGCCTTGAACTTGCAATCCTTTTGCCTCAGCCTCCTGAATATCTGGAAAACCAGGTGTGTACCCCCAACTCTGGAGGGAGAAACGTTTTATTAAATATTTTATTGTAAAGATCCTCCTTTGCCCTTTAATACATCTTATATCAGTGCTAGATAATGTTGACATTAACTCCATTTACTCAACTCTAACTTGGCCAAGCACTTTACCTCCAGCCCAAGGAGGTAAACGTATTGTTCAGTATCCCCATTTTACAGAAAAAGCAACTGTCAGGATTTGAGCTCAAGCAGACTGACACAAAAGCTTGTGTGCTTAAGCACTCCATTATTATTCTTGCACTTCTCCCTGCACAACTGAAGTGGATACAGACAGGTGAACTTGTGCTTTAACATCATCTCTCTGTATTAAAAATTATACATACAAATGGATAAAATGGGGTCTGATTACTGAACCTATGAATGGAACTTTCTCAGTGTGCAAAGAGATTTTCCAGGCATACTGGATATAAATTGGAAATGAGATGAAGTGATAAGAGAATTAGCAAACTAGTAAAAAAAAGCACCTAACACTACTCTCAGTAATTTAATAACACATCATCAGCTGAGACAATTCTCCTCTGTGTCTATCTCTTTAGTGTAAGGTCTGTACTGTATATTATGAGAACCTACAGTAAAGACCCACATTATATTAGAGAGAAAGACTTGATTGCATTAGACTGGCTCATTCATACAATTCTGCATCAAAAGTAATAAAACTCTGGCAATGGTCAGGTCCTTAGAGACCATCTCATTCAAGTGTGTTCTAAATTCAGTCAATCACATAGTGCATTTGTGATATTTGCAATATCTACACTGTTATTTACTTAATATTTTTCTTTAAATTTACTCAGCCTAATAATTCTACCTACTTTCACCACATCTGTAAGCAGTAACACCTATATAATCATGAGTTTGATATACTAGTTAATTTTTTTCCTAGTACTTGCTTTTTCAAAGCCCCACATAACTATTTGATAAAGCAAATCTGTACACAAATGAAAAACATCTCATGTTTGTGTATCACATCCCAGAAAGCAATTATGGGGTCCAATTCCCTTATTTACCACAGTAGAAAACCAAGGTCAGGGGGATGTGGTGACTTGCCTTGGGGTACACAGAACAGGTTTGTGGCAGATAAGCCTAGAACACAGGTGTCCCCATCAGCCAGCCCATGTTCTTCCACGACATCACAAAGAATCAGACATGGAGTGATAAGAAAGATGTCCTTCACAAATATTTCCAGGAGTGGAGCCCTCTTTGCTTTCCATTCTTTTTTATTGTAAAATCTTCAGCGTACTCTGTGAGATCCAAGAATCATACACTTGGAAAAGACACTCAATCTTTGTGAAATCTCAAGCACAGAGCCCTTACTATACACTGTGAAAACTCATCCCACCTTTTCCAACAGACCTTTTTCTTATGGATGTCCGTTCTTCTGAGTTTGGAATCTTTCTTGGGCTAACTCTCATCCTTGGTTTTATATTCTAAGAGCTGCAAACCATTTTTAGTTTTTGCTCTTAGGAAATTTTTTTTTGTCTTTTTGAGACAGGGTCTCACTATGTAGTTCAGGCTGGCCTTGACCTCCCATTGTAGCCCAGGCTGGTCTCAAACTCACAATGATTTCCTGCTTCAGCCTCTTGAGTGCTGGGATTACAGGAGTGCACCACCAGGCCTGGCTAAATCTTATATCTCTTATCAAGCTGTGTAATGAAATTCTGGTTAATGATACACCTCATATATGATGGTGTCACCATAAAATGACAATGAAGTTGAAAAATCTGTAGCACCTAGTGACAGTGTCACCATCATAACCTCCTAGCACAGCACGTTCATCGGTTGTTTGTGGTGACGCTGGTGGAAACAAACCTACAGTCATATAAAAGGATAGCACATACAATTATATATATTGTGCATAATATTTGATTATGATAATAAACTGCCTTATACTGCACTTTTTATTGTTAGTGTAGAGTATGGTTCTACTTATAAAAGTTTACTGTAAAACAGTATGCTGTGTTTTGCCAGTAGCTTTTTACATTGTCTCCTGATTGCTGCAAGAGGCCACACTGAGTGACTGACCCAGACTGTCTAGGTTTGTGCAAGTACACTTTAGGATGTTCACATGACAGTAGCTCTTAGGATGTGTCCCCACTGTCAAGGGACACATAATTGTACTTGATGTGTCTGTCCTTGCCACAGTAGGCTATAACTAGTAAATCAACCAACTAGCTTCTCTGAAACTGGAAGGGGATAGTATAAAAGCTAATCCAAGTCACTGTCTCCCTACAGAACTCAAACACTAAGAATTCTCTCCCTCTTTTCTTTTTTGATGGGAGCTCATTTAATGAACAGATATTACTAAATCACTTAGGAGGCAATTTCAAAAATGCTTCCACTTAAACTACAGGTCAAGTTGTAAAGTTAGGATAAAGTCTGTGTCTAACTTGTCTATTTTTCAACTGATGCTAGGAGCCCTTTCTCAATATTCAGGGCAAGAAAGCAAACAACACTTCCAAGGATGAGAATCTCATTACCCATAAAACATTTATTTCCTGTCATTTTATTTTATTTTTTGCAGTGATGTAAAAATGCGTTCCTGTAACTTCTACTTCCCATTCTTTATTCTGTGTTTGGATAGAAACCTCGAATAGACAGACTATCTGATCCAGATCCAAAGAGAATTTCTGGGCATGTGGGATGCCTGACCTGCAGTGAATAAGAAGGCTTACATTTTGGCCAAACTGTGCAAAGGGGGAAATCACTCCGTGAGCAGTTTGTCTATAATCTTTAATAGTGAAGGACTATCACTTTAGGCTTATGCTTAAAAAAAAAGAAAGAAAGAAAGAAAGAAAAGGAACTCTGAGGATAGTTCCAGTGAGAGCCCCTGGAGGGTCAGGTTAATTAACCAATCCGGTAGTGAGCTGTTCCCATAGACCTGATGGTGAGAACGACTCCACAGTGGCTAATTTCATCTCGACTTGATCTCACTGTAGAGTCATGAAAGCTCAAATGTTCAAGGACAGTAACGAGAGGAGAAAAAAAGTTTCCATCACCTGGAATGAAAGCAGAATGAGATGCAGAGGCAGCTGTCCTCAGTCTGAGGTTGGTTAATTTTAACAGTGCGTTTCTTCCCAGCCAGCTCCCTATTGTTCTGAAGAGTTCTCCCTCTTGGACTGTGACCCTGTCTACTTCGGATGACAACCACTTAATCAGCACATCACATTGTCGCACGACTGGTTTTACCTTGGGTAAAGATTCATTTTCTTTATTAACATCACAAGAACTGATTTCTTTCCCCAATCAATTAGAGAGGAAAAATAGAAGGGCCCAGTGCAATCGAGGGAAAAGAAAACTATTCTGACTTATGGTACCTGCTCAGGTCACTTAGCCCCACATGGCTCTAGGAATCAAGTCATCATGACTCTGAAATGTGATCGGAGGTCAGGACTACACAGGCAAAGTACACAAACAGGACCATCATGCTCACTACCTCAACACCAAACAATTCATCCAGGTTTGAAAAGTGCCAACATTGGCAAATTCAGTCTGTGGGTGTGTCTGTTTGTCCTACTCAGAGTACAGTCTGGACAACCCACGTTCTGCAGATAATTCCAACAGCGTACCGTTAATATTTAGCTTGCCTCCTTGTATCCCATGGCGATAATGAATGTTGGCTTCTCCTTGTATTTTGCCCAATTATTCTGCTGGAAAAACATGCTAACATCTACTTCATCTCTTTGTAATATAAGAGACACTTATCTGGGTTTACTATAGTTCATAGTGATTTTGACCTAATAAAAATGTGTAGTTCCTTCACGCTCTGGTGGTATAGCCATTAAATGGCTGTCTTACGTTAAATTTTCAATATATAAAGAGTGGTGGCAGGCAATAGGCAGGGGGTGGGGGATAGGAACAATAACCCTTTTTAAGATCAGTTAAAAAATAAGCCTGTTCTTACCAAATAGCGTGTCTTTTAATTTATACATAAGAGTAAACTGCACCTTATCAAAATAATGCTAATATATTCCAAAGATGTACATGAATTGTGGTCGATTTGGATTCAAAGTATAATTCTGTAGCTTTCAGCCGTATCTTATGTTTAACTTGTTAGAAAGAGGTAACATAAGAATCACTGGTTGGTAGAATGCAGTCTGTTGATAAATTAGCTCTAACAGTTTACATTGAAATATTATGCCTTCTATTTAAGTCCATAGCAATATATACTAAATTTCCAAATATAAATAATTTGGCTGCAAATTTCAAAGATGCATTTGACCCAAACTAGATAGATCCTGGGGCTTCTACTTCACTGAATTTCAGAAGTCTATGCTTTTATCCTCTTCCTCTCTTCCCTACCTATCTTCCTGTTCCCTTAAGAATAACAAACACAATTCCTAAGTGCTGATGTGAATTGTTCTACTGACTATTTGCAATGACCTCAAGAAAATCACCTCACTATGACCTTCTGAAGATGGGCCACAAACAACCTAAACACCCAACCCTAACCCTCCAGCATTCTGCTTTACCTCAAACTTTCCAGTGCATTGTTTATTGAGTAGGTGCCATTTCAATCTTATTTGTTTTCTATTTTCAAGATATAGCACTTGAGACTTTGCTTGGAAAGGACCTAAGAGTCTTTCTTTCCTCTCTTGTCAGTATCCCCAAGGAGGAGGATTTATTCTGGGCTTGTAAATTGTGGCATTTACTTTAAGCGAAATGACAGGAATGTCTGTTCCGACTATAAGACTAAGACTTTGTGAAACAACTCTGGGGGCCAGAGGTTGAAAAGCATGAGATGCAATTATGCATGTATGAACATCTCTCTACTTTTCCAGTACAAAATCTCAGCAACCAAGAGATATTTGTCTTTTTGTCTTTTCCTTTTTTTTTTTTTTAAGAAAACTCCAGTGAACAAAACTGTGGGGATATAGCACATGTCCTACTAGTAAAACCACAGAGCTCTAATTTCTCAAAAGAAAAGGCTTTGTCATTCAAAACCTTTACAGGTACATAGCACAGACTCTGAAATCACAGGACACCAAAATTCTGAACAGGAGACTTCCATGCATCAACACCCATTTTATTTTGGGAGCTTTATGTGGCATTTAAACTCACACTTCCTCAATGTCCCTTAAGGACTCATGATGTCAGCTCACAGACCTGTGACACTCGAGCCAAAGGCTTCAAGTGGCGGAACACGATTTTCCAATTCATCTCAGCCAAAGGACCAGCTTGATCACTTAAGCACCTGTGCTCTCTCACTGGCCACATCCACACCATTCTCTACTGAGACCAAAGCGGTTGACAACTCATTGGCTGTCTTCTCTCCACTCCCATTCTCTTGTGTCCGCACCTCCCTGCTTTCTCTGGGCCCCTGGTAGCCTTCAAAGCATAACTGATGTCCTTTTCCTAATGGAAACAGCAACCTGCCTTTTTTTCTCTCTCCATCAAGACTTGGACAACTGTCTCATTCAGGTCAGTCACTTTTTTTTTTTTCCTGTAAAAGGTGAGGTAACGATCAACTTTGTGGCCCAGGCAGTCTCTGTCCCTATTTCAACACTAAGGTGTGCGGTGGACCCTGACGAGATGTCAGTGAGTAGGTGTGGCTGTCTTCTACTAATTCTTTGCTTAGAACGTTGAAATCTGAATTTCCTACAATTGTCATATGTCAGGAAATATTTTTGGTTCTGTCAACACTTAAAAAATGTGAAAAAACCCACACAATTATTAGATTATAAGCCATAGAAAAGCAGGCCATATGCCAGATTTGGCTTCTGGCTGTAGCTGGATAACTCCTGCCCTTCTCTGTCTGAACTGCCCGCTTGGGAGCTATTTCCAGGGTAAAGACAAGTTATAGGTAGGCATGAACCAGCAGCCTTCATCGGGGGGAAATGAACCCCATCCCCTTTTCCCTCAGATGTAAGAAGAGGAAAACAAAGGGAGGGACATTGTATTGTATTGTGTGGACTGAGAGAAAATAGGACTATGCACCCTAGCATTATTGATTATCAAGAGCTTTTGGAGGAAGGGGGGCTATGGGCTGAGGAGATAAAAGGGTGGTGAGAAGTCTTTAAATTACACTGGGCATGCAAAAGTACATCAGGAGAAATGACCCTGAAGAGTGGAAGCTATTGTTAAGAACTGTCCTGGTCTTGGGCTGTGCAATCCCTCCCCTGAAACTCTTGCGAATTGTTCTTCAGCCTCTGTGGGGAACTGAAGATGAGAGTGACTGCAGGGGAAGCAGGACCTGGAGCATCATTGAGAGATTGCAAAAACAATTCACTGCCAACAGACTGTCCCAGCAGGGTCCCAGTGCTATGGTTGTGGCCCTGATTGGCACGCTGCCCCTCGGATGCCCAATTAGATGGAACTGGGGAAATTGAATGCAGAGTCAGTCCACTTTATCTCTGCTTAACCACCCGAATGAACAGCATGGGAAACCGAGTCTGATCTCATCAGTCAGCCCTGGGCAAGCTCCTTAGCCTGTCTTTCACCCCAGGTGGCCAAGCAATGGCTGTAGTTTCTTGGCTAGGAGAGAGGAAAAGGTCCCAAACTCTATGGAGGTATCAAAGGTAACTTCAAGGAGTAAACAATAGTTTGTTGGAAATTCCCTTGATAGTTTCCACGCAGCCAAGGGAATTAGCTAGCTTGGCATGAAATGGATCCTAGGACTGACCTAATTAAACAACAAAAGCAAAAACTGGAAGCAAAATGATGCTTAAGTTGACAACTTTGTAATCCCAACTGTTAAGAGATATGGAAAGCCAAAAACCATTGGCTTCCATCTCCTTCATCAACGGGATAATTAGGTATATATCCAAACTAGTATTGTTTTCCTCTAAACCAAAATAATGGCAAGAAGTCAAACAAATAAAAAATGAAAAAATTTCAGAACTATTATTTTTTAACAAAGAAAGTGACCTTTAAAGAATATTCTTGGCCAAGTAAGTTATATAAGGAGGTGGCTGAGTGGAGAATGAAATGGAACCAGAGAAGTAGACATTAACTGGTAGCAGTGATGATGGGGAGGATCAGGAATCCAAGGACGGGACCTTGGACAGCAGGAAGATGCTGGTGCCAGTAGTATTTGGTTTCCCAAGGGACCTGGGAAAGTCCTGACTGCAGCTAACCTGGTCTGAACTAAGTGACGTCATGTTATAAGCAGGCAGGGATCTGGGGATCCAGCCAGTTGGGAGAGCACTGGAACGGGGAAGACATGCAGACCTCAGAGAGCCTGGGTGCCTCTAGGCACTGATAATTTCCCATGCATGTGCATTTTTCCCTCCCAAGATCAGTAGTTTGGATTTTTTTTTTTAAATCTTGTTTGGTCCCTTTCTTCCAGACCTGGAATCCTGGAAAGAAGGGAAAGCCTTTTTTCAAAGAGGGACCTTGCTTTTTTCCTTTCCCTATCCCCGTGGAGATTTGGAGAGGCAGCAGGAATGTTGGAAAGCACTTGTGTCCCTGAAGGAACAGCCGGTTGCAATGCACGACCATCACTATAGATCTACGATTTATGAAAATAAAGCAATATGTGCCTGTTTCGGTGCCTGCCGTTTGCCTACCAATGGTGCAGTGTTCACCATTCCAGCCCTCTCGGCATTCACATTTGCCATCTTTACAGGTCCCGTGCTCAATGCAGCGGGGGTGGCACACGCGCTGGTCACAAGCTGCGCCTGTCCAGCCCTCTTCACAGCGGCAGGCTCCCCCGATGCAGACGCCGTGAGTGCCACAGTCTACTGAGCACACTTCTGGAAGAAAAACAATGATTACAGCTCAACACGGCAGCTGGCAAAACCCTTCACGGAAGCCAGACCACACACATGGCCCAGGATCCAGGAGCAGGCCTGGGACCCAGGAGCAGGCCCAAGGCCCAGCAGCTATGACATCTTTGGAATCTTGTCTCTTCGCTGGCTCAGTTTTAATTCACCATCATTGTTTTATTTTTTTTTTTTTTCTAGAGCAGTTTTTCTCAAAGTGTGACCCCTGGGCCAGCAGCATCACTGTCAGCTAGGGCCTTGTAAGAAATGCAAATTCATGTGCGCTAGTTGGACCATGTGCTTTTGAAACTCTGGGAGCAGGGCTCTCGAATTCATTTTACCATGTCCTCTGGGTGGTTTTGATACTAGAATGTGACAACCACTTGTCTACAGAGTGAGACTGTCCTGAGGGGAGGTCAGGCAGTGGGCCCATCTGAAAAGATGTCTCAGGGATCCTGATTCCCTCTCCAGCTGGGATTCTTCCCCCTCGACAGCCTGAACTGAAGAAGCCTTCCAGGCTCACTGGGGATCCCTGGCTCCATCCCACAATGACTGCAGACCCACACATTTCCCAGATCAGCATTTGGTGGCAATGATGGCCACTGTTAATTAGGCTGCATTTACACAGCCTCTTTCTCAAAGGAGCTCAAAGTCTTTTGTGGTCAGGGAGGAGACAGACAGACAGATAAGCACTCTCTGGACCTCTCACTCGAGGACAAGCACGTGCCAGACATTCAGCCTTACAACAGTCTACAGAGGGAGGCATGGCCCGTCATGCCAGGGGACAGAACACCAGGCTGGGGGCAGCTAGTGACTCACTCAAAGTCACACAGCACATCCACAGCACAATTGGGCCTTGGACCTAGGACTCTCCACTTCCCTCCTGTCCTCTGCAGAGCTTGGCCAGGATCATCAGCATCGAAGAAGCCAGAGTCAAGTGGGCGGAGAAGACATCCCAAAATAGCCCATTTTATCTGACTCTTTTTCTCTTCTTTTTGGAATGAAATACTCATTTCTTTCCCATTGTAGGCAAAATTTCACACCCATTCCCTTCCGGATTGCCATGACAATCTTACAGCTGTCTCCCTACTTGCAGAAGGGGGTGGCATGATGATCCCTTGCTTGCCTAGGTGGTCATCAGTGTGAACCAACTCTTTCTTTGGAAGGTTGAGACCTGCTTGAACTGTTGAACTGCTCCATTTTTAAGGTCACTTGGCAGGTAAGACACACTCTTAATTTTAGGAAAACAAAGTGTATGGCACAACTTCATTATTTCCCTGTCACTGGGGGATTGCAGAGCTTTATAATGTGTTCACACAGCATCCCGAGGGAACCTCTTTTCTGTTTTATAGGACGTGCAATTTGGTTTGTCTGGGACTGAATGGTTCTGTTTGGCTTTCTGGTACCTTTAGGGAGCGTACATAAGAAAACCTATAATGCAAACAGAGCATCCCTCCTGGGCCTCTCATCCATTTGTGGTGATGGATCCAACAAGGCACAAGTACCAACTTGGTGTTCATTTTGTTTGCTTGCTTTGTTTTGTTTTGTTTCTCAAAGATCACAGACTCTACAGCTAAGGAAAAGAGTGAGAAAGGCACTATGTGATTGACCAAAGTCCCCTTATCCCACATTAAACGTGAAGAGGAGATTCCCATCCATCTGGGAATGGGAGGAATACAGGATATGAAGTTACGGAAAGTGAGAAAAACTCTCTTGGCTTACCAACGGAGCAGTCGGGACCCATCCAGTTGGGGTCGCAGCTGCAGAGGCCTGTGTCCGGCAGGTATGTTCCATGTCCACTGCACTGGTCTGGGCACTGGACCCTCGCCAGTTCACAGTTAAGACCACCCCAGCCAGGGCTGCAAAGGCATTCTCCATTCACACAGACCCCATGGCTGGAGCAGGTGGGATCCAAGCAATCCACTGAGAAACGACAAAGAGGAAAAGTAATGATCAGTCTTGAGGGGACAGACATGAGGTACAAGTCTTCTACTGAATGGACCAGTGGTTCATCAATTCTTGTCCACTTGCAAACAAAACAGCCCAGGAAATAACTTCCATGATCTCTTGAAGAACACTAATAAAAATAAAAGCTTTTTTTTGTATGTCAAAACGCCAAATATCAAACTTGAAGAGAACCAAGAGAACAAATAGGATTTCTCAAGCAGAATTAGGAAGAATCAGACATAGTTTGTACATACATATACAGGTGTGTGATTCAACCTTTAGAACCCTGTACTTACCAACCTTCATAACCTTGACTGCCCCATGTCAAGACTGCAAATACCTGTGATATTTCTGCATGTGTTGTCAAACTCGATTATCCCCCATGCTAAGTGGGGAAAGTAGTGAGGTTCATTCAACTTCATTAATCATAGTCGTTGAAAGGAAACAAAAATTATAAAGAAAATCCATGAAACCCATAAATGAGTCATTTTCCTAATTAAGTTTTACTTAGGCTAAGTCTAAAATTGGTTTTCATGCTCTGAACACACCCTCTGAAGGAGTTAGTGGATGTGCAGGATGGAAGAGGTGAAATTGGAGGTGAAACTGTTCCAAAATTGGAACCTTCTCATAGGAGAAGAGTATCTTTGGCCATGGGACCAATTCTCTACCAGTCAAGTGGATAACTTAATGGTTAGATTCTAGTCACTGTCATTGTTGGCTGTTTCATGGTCTGATTCTTTGGCTATCTTCATGTCAGAATGTATATGCATTCAGCAGGTAACATGAAAATGATCACTCAAGAGTTAACTCAAAGTGAAGAGAGGAAAGAGTTCTAAGAATCTAGGTTTTGGGGACAAGATTTCTTACATAAGAATGTGAGTTCAGCCTTGGACTTCCATCCAGGGTAAATAAAGAGGGTCTTTTACAAGCAGACCACCTTCAGGGGTTGGGGATTTAGCTCAGTGGTTCAAGCACTTGCCTCATAAGCACAAGGTCATCAGTTCGATCCCTGGTACCAAACCAAACAAAAATTAGTGGTCGACAAGCAGACCACCTTCCCTTAGTGTTACTAGAAAATGGTGCAATGGTGTGTGGGGAAGGGGGCTCTGTATAACATGGGGTTTGAATGAGGAAGAACGGTGTTTTGCAGAGGGCTCAGATGTTGCCTTGTGATGTTGTGATGAAATGTGGAAATCTCATCACCTTATTTGACTACGACTTACATTGCTGTCATTTAACAGTTTCAGATCTGGGACCGCTGGCCTACACTAAAGCACTGCTTCTTACATCATCTGGGGCCTAACCAGCCGAATATTTGGAGTTCTCTTCTTGGAGTTTTTTGACTACACGGACATTATAAATCAGTCCTTTGTGTTTGAGCATGCACGCCATCTCTGGTTCAAAGCTTCAGAGAAGATTTTGTTTTCTTTCCTTTCCCACTGTCAACACTGAAATATGGAAGACTTTTAGTCTCTAAACAATTCATCATTACAGTAAGATGGGAGCCCCTCGGGGGTCCTAGTTATTTTATGGGGTCCACAGATAAACTGCCCATGTTGGATGTCTTCTTTTCTTATTTTGCACAAAAATAATGGTGTTTTAAAATACTGATAATACATCAACTGTAAATATGACATTATTTAAATTATCCATGCCACAAATTATCTAGTCTTAGGGGACATCAGACTTGAAGAATTTGGATTTATTAGAAATCACAAAATTCCATGAAACTTCCAATGAGCAACCCCTTTCCTTTAGGCAAAGATAATAATTTTCAGTATTTAGAGATGTTTCTCAGGATCTCATTTGGATATTCCCAAGAAGATATTTATGAAAGTCAGTTCCAAACTGAGCCATAGAAAAAAACAGAGATTTTTTTTCTACCAGAAAGGTGAATTTCAGTGATTTATTATTAGTTGAAGATGTTTATGATGATGTTACTTAATCTTGTTACAATCACTTTAGAGTTGAATTCACTGTAGTGGGGAATATAACTCCTGATGATATAAATCCTTCTGATGCCTTCAAATTTGCTCTACTGAGGATGGTGGAACACACCTGCATGTAAATTTGAAGTGAAAGGTTTAAACACACAGAAGGTATTTTTCAAAGGAGCTGTATGGTGCCTTTGGTGTTTCCTGCCTAATACAGTTAAGGGAATATAGTATGTGTTCAATACACAATTGCTGGTAAGAATGAATGACAGACTTTGCCACAAGCAAAGCTAACAAATTAGCAGGATAAATTTCCAATGCCAACAACTGATTAGAAAAAGAAATGGTGCTACTCTTTACTTTTGGAAATAATTCTGCAAAATTTTAGTTAATTCATTCAGAACCCATCATGTTCATATTCTAATAAAGGAAATCCTGAAGTTCTAGCTTGCTTTTTATTTTATCCTCATTTCCAATTAAGCAAAATCAAAATATACACAAAAATTTTGTGTGTTATTGCCTCAAAATGTACTCTGAAGCTATAATTAGCCATTTAAAATGTTTAGTGAATTGGCAACAGCTAGAAGCTTTAAAAAGTGTACCACAATCTTTTTCTTAAAGGATGAAATAATAAAATTTAAGAGAGGAAGGGAGGAAGGGAGAGAGTGAGAGAGAAAGCATGAGACGAAAAGTGAGGGAGAAGGCGAGAGAAAGAAAGAGAGTGGCATTTTTCTTCTAGATAAATTAGCTCTCTCTTCTCTATCCTGAATTATGGTATGAAGAAAAGAGGAGAATCTGTGGAGATTTATTAGCCCACTACTAGAATGTCATCATAAGAACCATTTATAGTATCTAGAAATATGAGCTAACCCTTTCTCTGGCCAGTGATACCAGTAAATATGCCCTCAGTGCTACATAATTACAGAAGCTGATGGAATAACTAAATTCTAACTTTAATAGGAGTGGTTTCACTATGAATTTTAAATTTGGTTCCAATTTCATAAAGTGGTCTTACAGCCACATCCGTAGTCTTTAGCCGGCAGAAGGGACTGTGGCGTTTTACAAAGCTTTATAAATAGAAACAGTGTTATACTTAAAAGGGGGACAGTGGCCTTAACCAGCTAAGTACCCTACACCTTGAAACACCATTCCCTGGCAGCTGAAATCAGTAGAACTCATTTAGTCTTGGGTCCTCTGTAGGTTTGACAAAAAAGGGTTGTGAATGCAATTATATCCCTAAGGATAGAAAAGGAGGTCAAGGAGTTTTACAAACAATATGTACTATAAACCCCTGAAGAACCATGAATTACATTTATGAAGTTAAATGTCATTGAAAAATGACTCAACCATGAAACTGACATGGAAACACGGCTGACTTAAACTAATCTGTCACTTCCTCTCTCATCACCTTCCTGCTCCCCCGCCATCATCGAACAAGACCTCACAAACACGTCCTTTCATTTTCTTGGGCAAATTTGTTAATAGTACAACAACGTTTATGCAGCAAAAAATGTGGGATGGCAACTATTGATTTCGTTGCCATGGTCACTTCAGGTGAATTGTTTGAACGTTATGACTATGATGAATATCAGAAATAAAAAAGCTAAATGGAAGAAAAAGCGCTGATCCAGACCTTCTGATTCCATTTCCTATTTTGAAAACAGCCTATGAATCATCTTTGTTCATTCTTTTGGGTGGCAGAAATCAATAGGGGAGATTTCATCATTTTGTAGTGTTCAACGTGGCTTTCTGGTTTTGTAGGATGGTTAATTTATTCTGCACATTTAATAAGACCAGCTGGGACAGGAGAGAAGTGGAGGAACCACTTGAATGTCTACTCATACGGATGTGCACACTCTTGCTTGTACACAGTTCTACGACTGGCAATGTCACTGCTCTAGCGCTTTCTCCTCACTCAGTGATTTATGCAGAAGGTCATCTTAACCTTTCTTGTCACATGATTGGCCTCTCCCATGTTTTCAACGAATGAAGCCTTGCCTCCTGCAATCCATTTATCTTTAAGGATTTTAACCTTTCGAGAAGGGTTATTAAATCAGTATTTCCTTCACCCGAACTCCCAATTTGGCTTTATGATACAAACATAGGGAGGCTAACCTTTATAATAAGAGGAGGAAATATGTACAGAATAAAGCAAGGGAAGATCAGGGGGTCAGACTTTTGGACCCTGTTAAGGGCACTGTTACTGATACATTGAAAAATCTTAGAAGAATAATATCATGGAAGTTGAGTCTTTATAACCATAGTTGTAAAAACTGTGAAATAGGGGATTTTGCAAGGGAACCCCAGTTGAGTGCATCTAAAAATGAGACCCTGTAAAGACAGGATGATGAGTGCTATAATGATTGGTTATTGTGTACAGAATTCTGGTGATCTGTAAGTCAGTGGAATGGAAGAATGGATCCACTAGCATCTGAGAACCCCACAAAACCTGAGATCCCTCATTATTGTGAGAAGTTTGTTCATGAGAAGAGAGAACAGGGTATATCATGTGCAACAGGATCTTTTGTGTGCGAGCAACCACACAGAGAAGTGGGAAGTTCCGTATTTTCCTTCAGTTTGCTGGGTGAATTGATTATTTGCTCTGGGAACACAGGATGAAAAAGAGGTGTTTGGGCACATAGGGACATTCCTCCAGGAGACAGAGTGGAGGCCCTCGGCTGGATGACAACGACTGAACCATGGTTGGGGAACAGGTGAGAGGTCGAGCGAGCCTAGATCCTCACTGTCTGAATCCGTGGTGGATTCTGTATATGGTGAGAAGCATTAGATGGACAGCTAGAGACCATATTCTAGAAGGGCAAATACAGAGAAGAAAGGATCAGGCAGATGAGCTCCTTGCCCTGTTGGCAGCAGAACTTGGTCCCAGAACCTTGGTGTCAAGTTACTCTCCTGAAAGAACTAACCAGAGTAAGTAGGACTAGTCAGAGCTCATTTCTGAACACCTCCTTGTTCCTAGACTTCCTCGCCTATATCCCCTCTCTTGATTTCCAAGCCTGATCATGGACTACGCTTGGTTAGATTAGCTTCAGCATATAACATCCTTGATTTTCCCCAATGTGTGCTAGAGGCCCTTAAATGTGTGCAATCACGGGCCCTTAGGAATTCATCAAATCCCAGCCCATTTGCTGCATATCCACTCTCCTCTAGTTCTGTGTGATTGTAGGTAACGAGTAATTTTCCCTACATGGTGTCTCTAAATGACCTGGATACCCACAGTTTTTGGAGACTGACTGCTCTCTATTGATATTAATTTTTGTTGAAATATTTACACAAATATACATGGGTCTTAGATTGCCAAGAAGTATAAAAACAAACAAACAAAACAATAACTGAACCTCCCTAAAAACCAGCAAAAACTAGCTTTGAGGAAGACAAGGGGCTTAGGGAGTCTCACTTCTTTTCTTTGGATAGCTTAAGTAATTTCCAATTCAGGAGACATTAAGTCAAGTAGAAGAAAAGAGAGAAGGTAGAGGGGCAAGGAGGAAGGAGATAAGAAGGGAAAAGGAAGGAAGAGGGGAGGAGGAACAGCTGTATGGCAAAAGAGCATCCTGACATAGAAAAAGGCAGAGAGAGAAAAAAAAAGAAGAAGAGAAGGAGGATATATGTGAAGAAGGATAAAACAAAACATTCCTCCTAAAACTGTCTCCTTAAGCCTTTTCAATTCTACAGCTAAAGAAATCTACCAAAGCCAAGGTTTTTGAAGTTGTCTGTACAACATGTCGAAGCTTCTTTTGCAAAACAGGGAGCCTGGGAGTGGACTCCTCAGCCAAAATCAGGCTTTCTGTGGTCCCCGCCACTGTGGCCCTGGGGCACTTACCTTCCTCACAGTGCTCGCCTTTGTAGCCTGCAGAGCACACACAGTTCCCGTCAATGCAGGAGCCGTGGCCCCCACAGGAGGGATCAATGCACTGATTCATGGGCACATCGCACTCGGCGCCTTTCCAGCCACTGTAGCACTGGCATGTTCCTTTAGAATATTGTCCGTTCCCACTGCATAGGACAGGGCAGGCAGCTGCAAAACCAAAGAAAAAACACCAGGCCATGAGGCCATCATCTGAAGGGTTCTGTCAGTTGCTCTGTCTGGCATTGTGGTTTCATTTATCATCTTATAGGCCAGGCACTCTGGCCATGGAGGTATAGAGCCATTTTCAGATAAGAATCCCATTAGTAACAGCGGCTACCACCCACGAAACACTTAGTATGTGCCAGGCACTGTAGAGGCCTTTGTGTGCAAATCATGTTTCATCATCATGATCACCCTAAGAGGTGGGGGCTACATTCCGGATCCCCATTTTGCAGATGAAGTTACTTGTTCACTGTCACAAAGCACATAAACAGGCAATCCCAGTTGGAATCCACGTTGACCTGGCTCTAAATCTGTGCCATTAACAAAGAAAGCTACATTGACTTCCTGTTTGGTGTTGTTATTACTGCTGTTGGTTGTGGGGAGCAGAATCCACTGCTGAGTATTTCATCAAACTTGTCAGATTAGTGGACTCCTATTCTGATGAGCAGATATCAGTAAAAACAGAAGGGGGATGGGACACAATTAGGGTAATGACCCTGTTTCTGCCTCAGTTCCTTACCGATACCATGAAGACATCAGTGTGCTTACTTCATAGGGCGATATACACTAACGCATTAAGATTAAGTAAGCCTGACTTACTTTTTAAAAAGGAAGGGGAAGGGTAGGGTTAAGATACGCAATCTCAAGCAGTTCCCATCTTACCTGAAATCCACTTGTGTCCCTTGATGGAAAGAACTTTGATGGGAAGGAGGTCAAAAAAAATCAGTGGGGATTGGCTGGGATGAGATTATGGACCGTTTTCAGCAGTTTATTCCCCTCGTTGAGAGCTTATGGAGAATGGAATTTGAGTGTTCTCCTTCAGGCTTTGGATTTCTCATTTTGGCATTGGTTTGTACATTTCCAATCTGCATTCTAACTTGGGCCTCAAATGGGAACACTGGCTAGGCCCTAGCCTTCAGAAAGAGACCTTTGAAAATGACTGATGTCAGTGTTTCTGGGATTCTGGGTTTTGGCTGTGATTGTGAGCAGTTTCTGTGGGAATCTTCCAAGTTGTAACACACACAACCAGGTGATATACCATATAGGGACTGCACCTGCAGTCACATCACTTCCTAGTCAAATGTCCCACCCTGCCTTATTACTCCCTTGTGTTGTGAAGTTTCTATTTATTTTTTAAAGTTATTAACTTCCCTCTATGAGTTTAATTTCCAAAAGCTATAAAAATGTACTTGAGGATAAAGACTATGTTTGCCTTTGTTGATTTCCTACAAGGGCTGCATTCATCAATGTTGGGTTGATTGGGTAAAGACTTCTCCTATACTTCTGACTTCAAGGGATGCTCCAGGATTTACAGGTAAGCACTAAATAGTTATTTAAACACAGAGAAAGAACAGTTCGTGCTGTACACACAATGTTTTTCTGGGAAAGGCCATGATTTACCTTAATTTCAAACTGACCGGAAATAAAAACATTCCAATAGTCCAGAATGCTTCATAATAGGACAGTTGTGAAAAGTACAGAGGGCACTATTTCCAATAGAATTCTTATCTTTACGAACTACCAGAGGAGA
>RJWT010005713.1:0-22134 GCA_004365215.1 Cuniculus paca | reverse complement strand
AATGATCAAGATGGCCTCTGAGAGATAATTTTCCTAATGATGTGAATGTAGACTCACGTTTTAGCTTTGCTTAGAGTCAGGGTAGTTACAGCGAATACTCATTAGGATGACAATATTTTGCTAACTGTTTTGAGCTCACTATTATGGAAGTACTTTTTAGCTTTTAGGTGCCTCAGTAAACACCTGATTGAACAGATGTAATTCTGCAAGGATGGAGGAATTGTCTTTTAAGGTCATGTATTTCTACATGTTTTATTCAGATTTCCAAAAGGGCAAAAGACTCATGGATATATGGATTGGTTCACTTTCTAAGTAAATATTGAAGAAAATAAAATTTGAAGTATTATTAGTGAAAGAGCAAGATACAAAAACTGTATGTACTGTGTAACTATTTGAATAGGGAGAAGGGAAGGACTATACATTTGTGTTTTAGTTTCTATTCATTAAAAAAAAAAATCTCTGGAAGAGATCAAAAGAAACTGTAAGCAACAGAGGGCAGGGTTGGAACTTGGGCAGATAAGGGACAAGGTTTAGAGGAGGATTTTATATATATATATATATGCACATATATATTTATATAAATATATTTTTGGGTTTTTTTTTTTTTTGAGAGGCTTTTGCTATGTTCAGTCTGGCCTTGAACTTACTGTGTAGCCCAGGCTGGCCTCAAATTCATGGTGATCCTCTTGTTTCAGCCTCCTGAGTACTGGAATCACAGGCCTGTGCCATCACACACAGCCGTTGGAGTTTTAAAATAGCAGTTTCTCACACCTTCATCTAAGTATAATGAACCTAAAAAACTACACCTATTCATGTTATATACATGTTTTAGACTACTAACTATATGAATATATTATCTATTAAATTGGGAAGAAATTAAGCAAAGCTAATAGTAGCAAAGTTGATCTGTCCTGGATTTTTTCACTACCAAGGATGAATCCCAGGGCCTCATGTATGGTAGGAAAGCACTCTACCACTGAGCTACATCTTTATCTCTTAAAAAAATTATATATATGTATATATTATACATTTATATGTTATATGTATTTATGTATATGTTTTATATATATGTGTGTGTATATATATATTTTTTTTCTTTTTTTTTGAGACAGAGTCTTGCTAATCTATATCAAACTGTGATCCTTGGTCCGCAGGCTCTTGAATAGCTGGCATTACAGCTGTGCACCACTGCATCTGGCTCAGTCCTGGATTTTTTAATGTGTGTTTGGGCCCTTGTAATTCAATCTTAAACTTTCTGTTTCCTTTGACTAATTCTTATGGAAATTTTGAGTAAGGTTACTTTGGTGGGTTTTGCAAACAATATAAATATTCTGGTCATCTTTTAAATCCTAACGGATGGGAAAGACTTTGAAAGCACAACTGGCACAGACATGTCCCTGATCTGTGGTTATTGACATTCTTCAGAATGAATAGTGAATGAAGACAAATTTTTAAAATTTAAGTTGTAGCCGAGGATAGAGATTTAACCAAAATCCTCTAGCTGTAAATGAACAAGGTTAAGGCCATTGTCACCTTGCCGCAGCTCTGCCTCTCACGTACTCAATTTAGGACGAGGGAGAATCAGAGTTGGGGCATGAAGGGGTGCAGGAGGGCTCCAGCTGGCCCAGCACAGCATGGAGAGCACGTAACTTAATCCACATTTGACTTTCTTTGCTTCAGTTCAGTTACATCCTCATATATTAGAGTCACTTTGACCAGACCCTGTCTTGGTCATGGAAAGGGTCTTTTTGTATCATAGCTGCTGACTCTGGTTCTCTGTCTGATAAGGTTGATCATTTTCTGCTCCGTAGAACTGTTTTCTGACAGACAGCAAGGATGAGAGTTTACAAATTCAGCTTTTTTCTTTTTAAATTTAACTTTTGCATGTTTGCTGTCTTCCCATTCCTTTTGTCCCTTGATCCGCTAACCCAGATCGTTGCTTTGTCCCAGCCCGATTCTATCACAGAGAGAAGCCAATCAGACTCTGAGTCTCAGCGTCATTGTTGGAACCAACTCGCTCCTGTTCTCTGGTTTCCACTTTCTGTGCCACTTGTGCACCTCATGGACAAGTCGTGTTATTCTTTCCCGTCAGCTCTGTTATGGGAATAGGTACTTAGAGAAAACTGGGTAACCCAGCAGTAGAAGCCCTAGTCTGGGAGTCAGATGGTCTGAGTCCAGGACCTTACATTGCCATGAACTGGCAGGACCTGATTCAGGGCTTAGCCCTGGTCCGTGCTTTGACCAGGATACATCTCTGCTTATTTCCTTTGTTGAAGAGATGATTTTAGTACCTTATTGAGGTAAAGCTGAACTAAAAATAAATACATAAATATAATGAAGCTTGTTTCTTGGAAGACAAGAAATGGACATGCACTGTATTAAATCCAGCTGTTTTGTAAAATGGGCAGATGAGACTGCCCAGGTATCTGCTAATGCGGTGCGTCCGGTTCTGTGAGGAGAGTTGCAGTGGGACTATAGGAGGGTGGAATTACTTCTGCTTTTGTCTGCCCATGATTCCCTTTTAGATTCTATATGTAAGCCAGCTTTGTTTACTGATGCATCTTTAGAACATTTTCCCTGCTTTCTTCATGTGGTGTGTAGTTGTTTTTTTAGTTGTGAATTTTAGATAAATTTCATAATTTTGTCCTCAGAACAAAAGTGTGTGAGGAGCCAAGGCCACCCACAGCTGTGTCTTATAGTTGAGGAAACTGGTTTACAGGGGTTATATGATTTGCCCAAAGTTATATACTCCGCAAATGGCAAGACAATTTCTTTTATATCCTCATCCCTCTTCTCCGTGTTTCAGTTTTGAATTTGTAAGTGTAAAATTAGGAAGAATGACACAAAGATGTTTAAAGATTTTATCATCCTGATCTGAAATCAGTTAATGAAATATTTATTTGGAATCTTAAATCGTTTTGGAAACAAGAAAGATTTTTCTTATTGTCATAATTGGAGCATCTTATGTACAAAGCACAATGGGCATAAAAAATATAAAATCTTTGCCATGAAATAGTTTACCATGTGAAAGTTGAAAGCTGACAGCAGACCTCTAGTTTACGTAGTACAGTGCCGGATTTTGTACAAGAAGGATGTGCCAGGGGAGATAGGAATTTGAGAATGCTGAAGGTCAGGGTCATGTCCAAATTATGGGCACCAAACTCCAATTAGTGTTAATGAGGAAATAGATGATGATAGAAGTTTGGTTGGTACCGGGAGACACTGGATCCAGCTTTAAGATCTTTGTGTATAGAGGTGGCTGATTTAGAGTCCCAGATTAATGGGTACAATTTCCTACGGCTGAGTGTCAGTGATTCTCTTGAGAATGGGGTGCAAGAAAGTGAAGGGTCAGCCTCCAACAGATCGAGGAACTTAGAGTGAACAGAATGGTCGTAGGAAGGAAACAGCCAAAAGCACAGCCCCGACACTGTCTTCTGTGGAGCCAGGTACATCCCAAGCCCTGAGGTTCAGTAGTTGCTGTGATGAGTGTATCAGCCATTTTTGTCCATTCTCTTTTTCAAAAGGCAGCTGAAATTTATATGACCTGTTTTCCTGCCTGTTCTCTAGGGGCTGTTGTTCGCACGCTGGTATTTGCGTCTGCATGCATGCACTCACACACAGCCACTTAACGCGGTAATTCTCAAGCAACTATGGGGTTTTTGTTTTTGGTTTTGGCTTTTTTGGTCCTGATAATTATGAGATTGTTAAAACCGCCTTTGGCTGTTGTTCTGTGTGCTGTTTTCAAGAAGTAAATAAATAAAATGGAAAACCATTTGGAATAATAATACTTCAAGCTGCTTTGTATAGCCCTTCTAATTTCATACAAGTCATGTAGTTCTGGCCCCAGGTGATTATAATTCATGAATATGTTTTATTTTCTTGAAGCTTTTGCTTTTTGAGGTATAGCCAAATCATCACCAGCATATTTTTTCTGAAGCCATACCTACTTGTCCCTTTTGTTTGTCCAAATGAAACAGCGCGTCAAGTGTGGAATTAGATTAATGGAGTAAATATTATGAATCATACACTCTCTAATCTGATGCTCTTTCTTCTTTTCTGACCCCATGTTTTGTTTTCTGTCTGTCTTTCTCTCTTCGTGTAGGCTGTCAGTCCAGTGCAAAGCTGTTGGAGCGAGGGAGCAAAGGTAAAGAATGATGTAATGCACTGGCTGCCCCAAAGCATCTTTTGTTGTGGAATGGCTATTCCAGTCATCTCTCTATGAATCAAATGTGAGGGACTGCTTTGTGGAAGGAGCCCTTTGCAAGAGCACATCAACGGGGAAGAGAAAGATACATTCAGTTGGAGGGCTCTTGCTGAAAATGGGTTTAACTCTCCTTTTGCCAGTAACCACCAGCCTGACCTCATACATTTTTAGTACAATGGAGTGGCTGAGCCTTTGAGCACACCACCATTACATCATCGTGGCAAATTAAAGGAGGAGGTGGAAAAAGAGGACTTATTGTTGTCATGGCCCATGAGATGATTGGAACTCAAATTGTTACTGAGAGGTTGGTGGCTCTGCTGGAAAGTGGAACAGAAAAAGTGCTGCTAATTGATAGCCGGCCATTCGTGGAGTACAATACATCCCACATTTTAGAAGCCATTAATATCAACTGCTCCAAGCTTATGAAGCGGAGGTTGCAACAGGACAAAGTGTTAATTACAGAACTTATCCAGCATTCAGCAAAACATAAGGTAAATGCTTTCCTTTTCTTTCTTTTTCTTTTCTTTTCTTTTTTTTTTTTTGCCTTTTTAAAATCAATGTGTAAACTGGGGAACAATTTTAATTGAAACCTCATTTTTATGTGGAGAAAGTAATTTGAGAAGTTTTGGTTGCTTTTTAAATTTTGGTGCTTTGTAGTACCTTAAAATAATTTACTAATCATACTGTCACATTTAAGAATATTATAAACTATACTGAAAGGCTAACACATTCTATTTTGGGTACAAGCTGTTTCTCTATTAATGGCTTGCTGAAATTTTATCTCAATTTAAAAATTATTCTGTATTTTCTGCAAATTCACTTTGGAAAGTAAGTAGGAACTAATTATTAGATGTGCTTTTCATATCTGTTCACATTTATGCATGGTAATACTGGTCAGGACATAAGGCTGTTACTTTCAGGGAAATTATTCCTAGGATTCTGAAATCTTGTCTTTGTTAGAGAAGGCTATGTCTTTTCTTCATGAATAAAAACAAGCTCATCATTTAACTTTAATAAACAACTTATTTATGACTTTTAGAAGCCATTTAAAAAATGTTTCTTTAGGGAAGTTTACATAGTGTGTATTTGGTTTATGAACTTTACCCTTTTATAAGGGTATTTAAAGCCAATGAGTTTTGAGCATATCTGCATAGAAATGGCATCAGTTTAGCCTTTCAAAAGTTGATTAATACAAGTACATATGCTACCTTTACCCAGTAAAATTAATATCTCATTTTCATTCAAATAATTAATTGAAGACAAGCAGCAGTTATTCGCATCAGCACCTGTAAATAGGAGAACCTGCTCAACTGGTTGTTTTTAAGATCATTTTTCTTGCCTACCTTCCTACAGCAAGCCTCCCATTTGTGTTTCAGGTTGACATTGACTGCAGTCAGAAGGTGGTAGTTTATGATCAGAGCTCCCAAGATGTTGCCTCTCTGTCATCAGACTGCTTTCTCACCGTACTGCTGGGCAAACTGGAGAAGAGCTTCAGCTCCGTCCACCTGCTTGCAGGTAAGGCCGAGGACTTGGAGTCTCACTGAGCCGCGTAAGCAGTATTGCCCAGCGAGTGCACAGTACCGTAGGTCATCGCCGCTGGGATGCATACAATGAGTGATAGCTTTTGATGGATGTAAGGGTTCTGTTGAAATTGAATAGTATCATTTTTCCTCATTGGTTAGTGTATTTTTGATTTAACTGAAGTGCCTCTTCCTTGGTGTTTATGAGCTAGGAAAACCACACAGATTGTTGTGCCTGTGTGCGGATAGCTTGGAGCCAGTTTTCCTGACTGAGGATTTTCCTATTCACCTGTGATGTAAGAACACCAAATGTCTCAGCTCCTGCTATTACTTTCCACCTCTGTGGCAAGAGTTCAACCAATATTACGGTGTCAGGCTCCTATATAAATATTTAAAGTGGACTCCAGAGATAGGTCACCTTTCTGGGTGTTAGTGGACAATGAAATGGGGCAAAAAGTGTGCAGAATGTTCCTTCTAATTATTATGAGGACTGTCATAAAACTTGTGTATTTTTGCTTTTTACACTAAAAAAGAAGTCTCAACTTAGAAATGACCAGATGATTTTAGAAAGGCTGTAAAAAGGCCCAAATATTTTATATCTGGCGAGGGAGTTCCCAGGCAGACTGTCCGTCCTGTTTTGTGGATGATTCTGAAGCCCTTTCACTTGCACTGGCTCACAGAGGGGAATACAGTTTACCAATGCATGGAATCTTAACATGAGCTGCTGTCAGGCAGATTCAGCCACAGGGATAGGCAAGAATGTTTTTAAAAATGTGATCTAATAAAAATAAAAATATTGATACATAGTATCACTTTTATACCTTAAGTGTTTTGTTAGAGGGAGGGTACAGTGAACTTGATGTTACTGGCAATTGATTGTTAAGAAGTATAAACATTTCTGATTTAAGAGAGAAGGATTATCCAGTTGTTGGTAATGTCACCACTTTTAAACTCTGCAGGTTTAGGTAAGATTTCCACATCTTCAGCTCAGATCATCTGTAGCCACATCTTTCATTCGTGCTGTGATTCAGTCTGATCTCTCTGTGAGTGTTCTTACATGAAGCCTGCTTGTTTGACAATGCAGTTTTGAGGATTCTGTGATTGAGAACTGTAGTATTCCATCCTGTCTGTTGACAGGCACTTTTTTTTTTTTTTAAGTAGTGGTGCTGGGTATTAAACCCAGAGCCTTATACATGCTAAGCAGGTGCTCTGCCACCTAGCTACACTTCCAGCCTAGTCAGCACATTCTTTTAATGGGAATATAAGTGTGCTAAATATAACCATTTTAGAGTGACGCTAAACTAATTTCCTGAGGTTAAGCCCTCATTGCCTACTTCTGTAGCCATTGTGAGGGACTTTACTTTGGAATTCTATTCATGGGATCAGGGGTGTTTTTAGAGGTTATGTACCAAGATTGCTTCATGACAAAGTGACTTATGCCCCCTGCTCTTGTTGAGATACCTTTTCCTTGTGGGGGGCTCTGACATGACAAACTGGCCAAGCAGTCGTCCTGCGCAAGAGTGAGCACGCTGAGTTCCCCACACAGGTGTCTTGACTGTTTAAATGCCCTTTCACTCCCTTTGCCAAAGAACACTCCTTCGTTCTCATCAATCATCTGTAGCTTTGGAAGGGCACTCATTGGCCAATAAGGAAACCCAAGAATCCAGTCTGATCAGTGGGGTCAACCCGAGGGTCACATGGTATCACATAGTGAGTCAGCAGACTCCGACATCCTCATTTCATACAAGAAGTGTTTCCCAGCCCTCAGCGGAAGCTCACGGAGGCAGCACCATGAACCACCATGACTATGCTGATGGCACCACATCCTCATCCACACCTCCAGAATCCTGTATTTCCTATAGCACAGGAGGTGGCTTCAAAGTCTGCAGTGCCTCATTTGAGAGTTTGTATGCAGCCAAATCTCTTCTAACACCCAAGAGAGGGTTCTGGATTATTAAAAGTGTCCCCAGCCATTCAAAAGCCTCTGACCATTTGGGACTTCTCTTGGTAGATCTGTTCCATGGGGTAGATAGAAAATTGGCGTAAGTAGAAAAGGATGTTGGGAGGGTAATGCCATCGATTTTGGGGAAGCGGTTTTTTTTTTTTTTTGCCAAGTTTCAGCTGCTCACTGGGTGCGCCAGGAATGTGAGACAGGATGTATCAATAAAAGTTTCTTAAATATTTTGCTTGGGGAGAAATAACTGGCCATGGGAAACCATACTAGTTTCCCACAGGGGCTACTGTAAATGACCAGGTCACTGTGATATAAACAAAGTGCTTTCTTAGAGTAATTTTTCCATCAGTTTAGAACTTCCCACCACCTTGAGAAAGGGAAGCATCAGCTCTGTGAGCTGGCATCTGTGCTCACTGGGTAGGGAAGTAAAGAATTGTGGCCCTAATTCTACTAATACTGCCAGGATTTCCTTATCCAGAGACAAATGAGTTTGAAAAGAGGGAATAAAGCTTTCCTACAAAATTGATAAGAGCATCTTTTTTTTTTTTGAGACAGGGTCTCATTATGTAGTGTGTAGTCCAGGCCAGCTTCGAACTTGCTACATTGGCCAGGGTGGCTGGTGAAACTCATCCTCCTGCTTCTGTCTCCTGGGTACAGGGATTACAGGAATGCATCACCATGCCCAGCTGATAAGAACATCTTAATGAACTTTTCTCTCAAACAAGGGAACCTAAACGTATGTGGAAAACCTAATGATTGAACAGTGACAAAATCTGAAAGTAGAGAAAACTTAATTGCTTTGAGATAAGTTGTTTGCAAAGTGCATTTATTCAGATAGAGCAACATGTAACTGCTATGGGAAAAGTATTTAATATGAAAGTTTTCATCTAAGTAGATTTAAACACTAAAATCTGATAAAAAAATACTGCAGTTAAATAATGTTAAATTTTTTGTGATTCTTAAGTACTGAAATTTGATAAATAGCTAATCCTAAAAATTTAGCTTTATTCATAGATACAAATTCTTGAAACCATGTTAATGGAGAAAAAATTGAAATAATATTTATATTAAAAAGTGTAAATATGATACTGGGCATGGTGGCACATACCTGTAATCCTAGAAGTCAGGAGCTGAGGCCTGAGGTTCTCTGTAAGTTTGAGGCCAAGTCCGGGTTATATAATAAGTTCAAAACCAACCTGAGCTACACAGTGAAACCCTGCTTCATAATGTAAGGTTTTTTTTTTTTTTTCTGAAGGTATTAAACCATAGCATTGTTTCAACTCCCCCTACCTCATTTCTGCATGGATTGAAGGATTTAATCCTTATTTCACAGCCACATTTTAGCAAAATACAATGAGATTTTCCATCATCCCCCCCTTGTTGGATTTTCCATCTCCCATCCTTGTTAGGTAGGTTATGGCAGTACACCCCCCTTCTCAGATTTTGAAGTTGATATTGGATAAGCCCAGTTTAAAGATCCACATATATCTTTTCTATCACCTTTTTAAAAATTGTGACTTAAGAACTCACATTAATAGAGTGCCAGAATGGGTGAGACATGAAGTATAAAGTTTTAGGGTGTTTTTGTTTGTTTGTTTGTTTTGAGACAGAGTCTTGCTCTGTAGTCCAGGCTGATCTTGAATTCACTATGGAGCCCAGACTGGCCTTGAACTTGAGGCAGTCCTCCTGCCTCAGCCTCCCGAGTGCTGGGATTACAGGATTGTGCCACCACACCCGGTTTAAACTTTCATTTTGTGCTAACATAAGAAAAAAGAAAAGCAGTGAATTCATTTAATAGCAATAAAATTGAACCTATAGCTGTGCATGGTGGCACACCCTTGTGTAGTCCCAGCACTCAGGAGGCTGAGGCAGGAGAATCGCCAGGAGTTCAAGGCCAGCCTGAACTGCATGGTGAGACTTTGTCTCAAAAAAAGAAAAAAAGAGGAGAAAAAATGAATCTATGGGTGAGAACTCTTGTTTTACCTATCATTTTCTTTTCTGTCCTTACTCTCATAGCTTCAGTAAAATAAAGGAGGGGGGTTGCTGGGAGTGTAAGTCAGTGGTAAGGTACCTGTACCAGAAAAAGGGGGTGTCCACAAATTGTCATTGTACAGTACTCATACTTCTTGCTTATGATGAGGCGCAGGATGACTCTACAGCAAATGCAACCCACAGGTGGATAATAGACTTTAGCTCTTTCATTTACAAACTAAAGTAAATGAACTGAGAGTGACTCTCCAAAGCCTTCACTGTTCTCACCTGGTGTCTGTGCCCCGCACCCACAGTGAGCCCAGACCTCCTGGAGCTCACTCAGGACACTGGACTGGGAGTCAGGGCTGCCGTGTCAGATCAGGCTTTTCCAAAAGGCCCTTTCTGTGGTGGCTCTCACTCAACCTCTTCATGGGATTCTTCCTTCATACTTCATGGAATGAGACAGATGATAAAGAATATAGTATATATAAACAAGTTTAAAACATTAAATTATTTTAGCCAGAGGGGATCATCAAATGAGCCTAACTCCTGTGTTCTGTGCTTAAGTATAAATTTGAATAATTATATAAAATACCACTTATGAAGTACCATACCAGATATAGTCTTAGGTATAGGATTAAGGACTTTTATAAACAGTCTCTGAACATACTAAGGTCTTAGATTTTTTTGCTGTCATTAAAGGTCAAACACATTTTTATTATTTTTTTGAGACAGGGTCTCACTAGGTTGCCCAGGCTGGCCACGAACTCACAATCTTTCCTCAGTTTCCCAAGTACCTGGGCTATAAGCATGCACCACTGTACCCAACAAATACTTTTGAGTGTATTAGATCTGCTAGTGCAGGTAGACCCATGAGTGAGCAAAATTGTTTTTAACTCTACACGTTTTCAGTTTAACAGGGATCTAGGTTTATCTAACAGTTCTATGTAATATTATGTGAAGTTTTGGTTTAATAGAATTAATTACTGTCCTTCCTAATGGAAGTACAGTAGAACTTGATCTTCCTGATTATAGATTTTGCTTCTGTGCTGTTGTTAGTTACCAGTAATTCCATTATCTCATTTCTTCTCTTGTCTGGAGAAAAGACATCTCAAACATTCCACTTTGAATCCTGTTGTGTTTGATAAATGAGATAAAAATGAATGTATTTTAGTAACATGCTACCATTATTTGGAATTCGCTGCTTTAAATGTACAGCAACTGAGAATCACTGAAAAGTCTAAAAATGGGTGCTATACATATACATGCAGAGAGATGTTATTTAGCCTTTAAAAAAAGTAAAAGGCCTGGGGTGTAGCTTAGTGGTGGCTTGTGTGCCTACGTTGTGCAAGGAATCAGATATGATCCCCAGCACACCCTGTCCCCAAATGCTGCCATTTTTGACAACATAGTTGAACCTGGAGGACATAATTCTGAGTAAGCCAACTACAGAAAACTACTGTATCACCTACATGTGAATCTAAAAGTCAGAAATAGTTGGATAGTGGTTACCACTGGCTATAGGGTAGAGGTAAGGGGGAGTATGTTGGTTAGAGTATAGATGTTCAGTTATGAGTAAGTGCTAGAGATCCAGTATTCAGCTTGATAGTTAATAATGTGTTGTATGCCTGAAATATGCTGAGAGTAAGAAGATCTGAAATGTTCTCGTTACACCAACAAAAACAGGTAGCTGTGTGCGATGTGGTAATCACTTCACAGTAAATACTTACAACAAATTACACCATACACCTTAAATTTATATCACTTCTAGTTGTCAATTATACCTTAAGAAAGCTGGGCAAAAACAGTGTTGTTTTCTGTTTATATTTGCTGGCCCTGCTTCTGAGTCTTGGTTTGCACAAAGTCATCCAGATTGGATCTTTTCTCTAGTTGCTACCTGCCAGTGTAGTATGCTGGTTTATAATTCCCAGCTCAGATATAATGGCCAAAGCTATAGAGCTGACTAAAACAGTTCTTTGGTTCCTGTCATATTTTGCACAAGCCAAACAAAAGCACTGTAGATGACAACAGTGACATCAATCTTCCCTTGCCCCAGTTGTGTCATCTGTGTGCTCTGGAGATATGCCAGGTGCAGGCACGTTCTTTGCCTTTTCGCTCGGTCAGCCTCTCGGTGTTTGATGGGCATGTCTGTGGTCGTGCTCTGGACTTGCCTCTAGGGAATGAAGATACTGGAAAAAAACAAAGCCTTCCCCCTCCCCTTGAGAGTTCAGTGATTAATTTGGGGCATCGTGCTTAAACTGGATGAAACGAAGGGAAGCATGTGATCATGTGCTAAACCGTGTGTTATAGGAATAAGGAATGATTCAGTATATCTGCAGAAATTGAGAAAGACTTGATTGTGGCAGTGGAATTTTAATTGAACCTTGAAAGATATGAGTAAGATTTGAGCTTGGCTGGTCATTGACATTCTAGGGGAGAAAAACATGGTTAGAAACATCAGAAGCCAGGTTTCGTGGCACATCCCTGTAACCTTGTTGGGTGACTGAAGCAGGAATTTACAAGTTCCAGGATAGCCTGGGCAACATAGTGAGACCTTGTCTTGCAATTTAAGAACGGACTAGGAGTGTAGCTCAGTGGTAGAGTGCTTTCCTAGCATGTGCAAGGCGCTAGGTTCAGTCCATGGCACAGCCTTACCCCCTCAGTATCAGGCGAAATGAGTGAGGAACATGGAATTGAGAGGAAATGTAATGAAGTTATGCAAGCTGTTTAAATGAGAAGGAAGATGTGTGTGTGTGTGTGTGTGTGTGTGTGTGTGTGTGTGTTACCAGGGATTGAATTCAGGGCCTTGGGCAGGCCGGCCAAGCCCTCCTCCACTGAGTTAATCCCCAGCCTAGCACTTAGATGTAGTGAGCACCGCAAGCTGTTGGGAGATTCGGCCGAACACCTGTCATCACTCACTCCCCAGATCTTCCTTTACGGCCCTGAGGTCTAGGGAGGCCTCTTCTGCTGCCAGCTAAGTAAAGCCAATGCCATTCTCCCCAAGAATGCTCTAGGAACCTCTTAACTGGTCTTCTCAGGTCTTCTGTCTTGCTACCTTCCAATCCATTGCTCCCTGTAGCCAAAGCTATATTTTATTTTTTAAAGGAATCCAGATTATATCTCTTTATAATTTAATATGCATCAGTAGTAAGATAAATTACTAAATCCTTACCTGGCTCATGAGGACCTGCAGTGCCTGACTTCCGCCTACCTCGTCTGATGCCACTGTACTCCTCAGGTGTTTCTTCTTTCTTCTTTGAGCTCAATAAGCCTTTATTGAGTTGCTCTAAGCCGACAGCATCATGTTCTCTGGGTCTTCACAGAGCTGTCTTCTCTGCCTTGGGGTCTCTTCCTCTCTCCCACTCACCTGTGGTAGGTGTCCCCTAAATTCGGTGTAATTGTTGAGCTTTCTCTAGCTGTCAGGCCGTTGTTTGCACACTTCTTTGGCCACCCATTATAATTAGTCCTCTAATCATTCGGTTGAAAATGTTAGATTGGAGTTGGGGACATTAAGCCCCCGAGTGTGAAGTGGGAACTCTGGTTTTCAGGTGAAAATGAACACGTGTGATCCCCTTAGTAACCCTCATCCTTCCCTGCTGATGGAAGTGAGAGCTCTCCTGAGTCTTCCTCCAGGGAAGTCCCAGAAAACCGTTCACTCGTCTTCACCCCTAACGCCACTCACTAGCGATGTTACTTGTTAATTTTCAGCCGAGTGGTGGGTTCTGGCTGTCTTCCTTTCAACTGGCTGTCCTGGTTGTACTCTTTGCATATTTGAAGCATTTATTAAAAATCCTGTGGGGCGTGTGTGTTTGAAGAGGGGTTTCTGGGGTGAGTTATGCATTGCTGGTTTGAAACCAGTCATCACTGCGTCTTCTGAGAGTCTCTTCAATAGCACTCTGGGTTTTGCCGGTTGAGTTGATTTAATAACATTATCCCGGGAGGAGTCAGAGCTGAATATTCTGAATACAAAATTATGTTACATTAGTATAATATTTAATGATTTTTATGCTAGTAGTTTTTTTGTTTTGTTTTGTTTTTTGTACCAGGGATTGAACTCACAACCTCATGCTTGCCAGGCAGGCGCTTGTGCTGTTGAGCTAAACCCTCGGCCCTAGGCTAGTACTTTGAATGTTTTAATTCTTCTGTTGTATATGTGCCACTTGTAGGATATGTATTAGGAGATGTGGGTGACTTCTTAGACTCACTAAGCCATTTCCAGAGGTGTGTGTGTGTCCGCTTCGCGCATGGTGTCTGCTGCAGTAGATACGCAGTAGATTGGAGGAAGAGTATAATCAGTGTTTTGGACCACCTAGGATTTTTCTCTTTGGTGCTGCCCATTGCCTCAGTGGAGAGCTGGCTCTGTGGGAAGCGGGTCCTGTGGCCTGATGTTGACAGGACATTACCCCCAATGCCCCTCAGAAACATTGCATCAAGCCCAGGTAGCTTGGCTAACTCAGACCAGCTTACATGATGAAAAATTAGATGTTTTTGTTTGGTATTTTTAGGGGTATGGTTGCCTTTCTTCTTTTTTTCATATTCAGTCCCTTTAAACTCTGTACGTACAGTCTGCTGATCCTTGAAAAGTGGAACCATACTCGAGTCTGTTTTTTGTCAGAACAGTGGGTCAGAATTGCCAGATTCAGTCACTTCAGCCTCAGGCAATAAAGAATTACTCTTAAGAGTGATAAAAATATTTCACTGTAAAATAATCATTTTCAGTGTTTTTATTTTAAAAGATACTATGGTGTTTCTCCATGTGGTCAAGAAGCCATAGATTCTATTTTTGGTGTGGAGAGAGCTGTTTGCATACAGGTGCAGGTATACTCCAGTTTTCCACCCGCATTATGCCACTAAATTGTGCTTATATTACAAAAAAAGAGTTTCTGTTTTACAGAATATACTACATGAGAACTATTTTTGAAAACTGTGCAACCTGGGCTGGGGATTTACCTCAGTGGCGCAGCGCCTGCCTGGCAAGCGTGAGGTCCTGAGTTTGATTCCCAGTACAAAAAAAAAAAGGAAAAACAAACAAACCTATGCAACCATCTGAGGTATATGCAGATAATATAAAACACAAGAGTTAAACTTATAGACGACTTTGTAGAAAAATGGCTTCCACAACATCGTTTTGTATGAGTGCTATTTGTGTAGCTATGGAATCCATTCACAATATGGGCTGGGGTTCTCTTTAATTCTGCCTTTCTCTTTAGGCAGCTCTATCAATTCAAAACTCTAATGACTTTTACATATTTGAATAGAAGCATAGGAGAAAGTGCTTTGTTTTTTCCTGAAGGGAAATATCTTTAAATAATAGAATTGATACTTACTCTAATAAAAGGGTAGGGATCTATTTTTAGAATTTGGGACTTGAAATTAAAGAATGTCATTAAGTTGTAAAGTGGCACTTTTGTTAATTAGGTAGATATTCTTTCATTTTAAGAAAATAAACTGATTTATAACTGATTACATAGGTCAAAGGGAAGAGAAAAAAGTAATTGGAATTGTCTAGTAGGGTTGTTACATGTATATTATTTTATTTGGCAGGTTTTCTGCCCCAAAATGGAAAACAATATTTTGTTTTGTTTTGTTTTTGTTTGTTTTTTAATGGAAAATAGTGATTTTGATTGGAATTCGGAGGTGATCTTGAGGAAAGAAATTTTTTCTTGGCTAAATTAGAATAAAGTGATATATGTATGAGTTACATATACCTTACCAAGTGTTCTCTCTGTCTGATTTTAATTTCTAAATATGCATTCTTTTGGTTGAATTTGTAGAAAACTAACAAACAGGAATGTAGATTTCAGCATTGTCCATCCAGATCGACAGAGGCCAGGACGCTGAGCACACGTCCTGCTTAGGCCTGGAGAGAAACCCTCGCGGTGCGTGGGGTGGGCAGGTGCCGCCACCCTCAGATTCCGGTGGGTGTGAGGGACGCACCTGGGTTCCGAACTCTTCCTAATTTCTACATTCCAGAGGATAAATAGCACATGTTTTAGAGACAGGAGAAACTTGAACAACTTGACAGATCCTTGAACAACTTTTTAAAATATTTGAAAACTTTTTCAGGAAGCTTCTCAGTTGTTTTCATGGAGGGCAGAGGATGGTTGAGAGCGAGGAGGGCAGTTAAGATGAAGCTTACTTCTGTGAATCCATCAGCCATGTGCAGCGGAGTATCTTCTGATACAGCTCTTATTTGTGAAAGAACCAAGGAAAGGAAAATGGGCGTTTTAGATATACTGCACTGTATTTCAAAACTGAGTTGGTGGTGAAACCATTGATAGTTTATAAAAGGTTTGGAGGAGATCAAGCAGTATCTCATCTGTTGTTAATTAATGAAATGAAACTAGACTCACTAGAGCACCACAGTGAATGAAAGGTCAGTGAATGGAAAAAGCTGTCAATGAAGGAGGATGTCGGCAGGGCGGAACACTGTCAGAGATAAGCTTGGGGAAAATGCTCTTGGCTGAGGGAGTATTTTCTGGAAGTGACTAGAAACTACAGTTTAGGACATTTTAAACCAGACTGAAATTTCATTGAAATCTGTGAAGTATTTTAAAATATTTTACTCTTTGTTTTTGTACTAGATATTGGTTGAAAATATTTGTAAACAGGAGGGTTCTTGTTTTGTTAATAATGTGTTTTACAAGGGAGGCTTTTTGTATTCTGAGATTGAATGGTGTAGGTTCTTTTGTTTTGTTTCACTTATTTCTATTCCCTATCATGGAATTTTCTAGAGCCACATTCACTTTTAAGTTAGTGATCGAAAATCTCAGTACTAATTAATGATAGACCTGGATGGACCTTGAACAGCCAGGCTGGCTGGCTGAGTTGATGATTCTTAGGGAATTGTATCTCTCTCAAAGTTGTTCTTTAGAGGGTCCTTGAAAGCTGAACTACAGCTTCACTAGCAAATTGCAAACTATAATTATGAACAAGCCAGTGACTATATTTACATTTCAGTTAATTCTTATATCAACTTTGATATGGGTTACATGTAAAGTATATTTGAAGGGTCTCATATCTCTGGTCACGTCAGACTCCTTTCTCTTTTCTCTCACCGAAACCTTTGAACTATACATATACCTTTGGAGAAACAAACTCTTCCATCAGTTCGGGAGAGTGTACGACCCAAACTGTTAGTCTGGTGCTGAGAACTGTCAGGTCACAGGGGTAGGCTGGAACCCCACAGATACGGGCAAGGAGTTGGAGTTAACTCTGTGGGACTTAGAGAAGTACACTCATTCTAGCTCTGCCTAGTATTACACAATGTAATTTTCCCTGTTTCCTTACCTGTAAGGGAGAATAGTAATGGTGCCTACATCATATAGGGTATTTGTGAAGACTGAGGAAACACTTGTAGGGTTTAAAGCAATGCTCATCACACAGTAAATTTTCAGTACATTCTGTGACTATTACATGATTACTTGTATCATTTATAAGTATGATTACTTATAAATAATAAAATAGAATTCAAGTGGAATTTCCTTGGATCCTCCGGTTTCTCTTTCCCTGAGAACATTAACTGGAACGTTGTTTTGTTAGATTTAAATGACAGTCCATCCCATGAACTAACTGTAGCAGAGCTAGAAGAGAAAAAAATATGAAGACAGTTCTTTACCAAACCACCAGGATCTCCTAATTTTATGAAAGTTACAACTTAAAATTGTACAATTAATTATAATCAAAATAGTGCTTGTCAGTTATGTTGGGTGAATATAAAGAAATAATGCTGAGAATTTTTGCCATTTACTCTTAGAATTACACCTTAAATAACAACTGTGTTATATAATTAAGAGAAACTGAAAAGGAGCAAAATATTAATAGAAATAAAACTAAATCCAAACAGCGGGCACTCATGTACCAGTATAGACTGGCCCTCTTTTCTGAGATTCTCTGGGTTGTATTTACAGCTTAGAAGTTCTCATTGACTCCATTTAGTAGTTCCAGGGGCTCTAGTCTAGCGTTGCTGTAAGTCTGAGTTGTGCTAGCAACTATAGGTTTTAGAGGGAATTCCATGGTCAAATAGGTTTGGAAAAGTTTAGCTTAAATAAATTAAACCAGTTTCTTTGAAATTAAAACTGATTTAATTTTGAAAGTTTTGGGTCCTTTAACATACTATAGAGTGCTGTGACTCTCCCAGAGAGATAGGAGACAGTATTTCCCTTACTTTTTTTGGACAAATATTCCATTTTATTGGCCTCTTACAGGACAGCAGGGCTGTGAAACACACTTCAGGGAAGGTAGCCTTACAAGCCTTGCTGTTTGCACTTGGTGTCTAAAGAGGTGTAGCTAAACAATTAGCTCCTGATCAAGAATGGAGAAAGGCCTCAGAGATGACGCTGGTACCTGTTCCTACAAACACTACAGTGGGATAATAACCGCTGACACTAATCCTCTCAACAACAGTACGAAGTGGCTGTGATCGTCATCCTTGTTTCATAGATGAGGAAAACAAGAGCCAGAAGGGCTAAAAAACTTAACCAGATAAGACAACTGAGAGTGATGAAGCCAGGATGAGAACTCAGGCTTGTGCTCTGGTTTTCTCTGCTGTATGCTCCTGGGGCTTGTGTGTGTGTGTTGTGGCCTCTACGTGCGCATGCACGGGCCGGCCAGGAACGGCATTCCTGGGCAAGAAATAGCAATGAGTTTTGTGTGGCTGAAGGTCATGTTTGAAAATCATAAGACATAGACCTGTACAGGTACAGATCCCGAGGGCCTCGTCCATCTCACAAAGGAATTTCTAATTTCTATAATGCACTTGGTCTGTCCATCACATTACCTTGAAAACTTCAGTAAGTTTAAGAATTTAAAATGCAGATAACTAGCCAGGTGGAGGCCAGGAATATACTCTACCATTCGCAAGTGGTGCAGTTGTCAACCACTTCCTGCCATCCTAGCTCACAAGTCTTGCCCCCTGTACTGAGCACGGACAGCAGACACAAGTGTCCCGCTGGGTTGTGCTCCAAAGGAACATGACACAGGGGATAATAGGATGGGCTTTCTCCTTCCAGAGGCTGCTTGCTTTTCCAGCAGTCCTGGAGCACACAGATTAGATACTTTCTGAAATAGAGGCAGTTCTATGAGGAGATGGAGACAACTTTAGTGAGATTTTTTAGGGTCTTCTCGGAGGCTCAATTAAAGAGGTATCTTAAAAAGTGGGATTGTATTTTCTTCTAATAGGACTTAACATTTTTTTAAACTTAATATATTGAATAGTATTATAAATTAATATTATAAATTATAAGTATTCTCGATCATTCAGCTCTTCTTGGTTCTTGAGTTCAGTCTTATTAAGCAGTGAACATATGGATAGCAAGGGATGTATGTGAAAGTTTTTCAGAATGTTTGGTTCCTGGGTTCAGTTCTGACAGAAGGAATATTTAGATTGGAAACCCACGTAAAGACCACCTTCATTCTTTTCCAGGGGCCATGAGAAGGCCTCGTTTGGCTGCATAATTGCCACTTGGGGAGTGGTGGTGAGATTGTGACTTAATGAGGGTCATAGAGCAGATCATTATAAGTTACAGACTCTAATAAAGCTTAACTCTTCCGAGTCCAGGAGTCTTGCCACGAGTCCTTCGCGTACTCAAAGCAGTGTAGGGTTGGTCAACACTTCTTTCTAGTGCTCAGCAAAATGAACAGATCTCCCGACATTGGGTAATTATGGGACTCTTAACTAACCTTGATTAACTGCCTACAGGTTCCAAGAACTTGATAGGCTACTTCTAAGAGTAGAGGTGAATGTTGTTTATAATTTTGAAGTGAAAAAATATATATGGTGGGATGATTGAAAGTTAATTCTAGGAAATTTTTATTTTGAAGCAGTAATTCAGTCTTGGTTCACATTTTAAAAACCTTTTTATTTTTATTTATGAAAAAATAAAATTTCATAACCAAATAAGAGCATAACAGTAGTTATTGCACTGCGTATCATTATCTTCAAAGTAGTTATTCAGAGTAGAAGATACAAACCAAAAAGATTCTTACCCAAATAACAAAACACTTTTCAACAAACTGAGACTAGTAATATAAATGAAACACATTGGCATATGTAGAAATATTTTTAAAACAACAGAATATATAATGTGTGGCATTTATACACAATGGAGTACAGTGCTGCCATAAAGAAAGATAAACTTGAGGCATTTGTAGGAAAATGGATGCAACTTGAGACCACAATGTTAAGTGAAGTAAGTCAGACACACAAGCTTAATGGTTTCCTATAGAGAGAGAGAGAGAGAAAGAGAGAGAACACAAAATAGAAGGATAAATAGGAAGTAGGGAGAAGTTCACATTTTTTTAATATCCCCATTTTGCTTCTATGAATAATTGGCTTAGCCTTTTACCATTGACTTACTCTCTTTATGTTCCACAAAGAGAAGTTTGCATGAGAATGGGAAGTGGGGAGCAAATGTCACAGGTCTGTGAGGACAAAGGAGAGATGTGAGAAGTCCAAGGGTAACTTCCAAGGGCCTTCAGGACGTGCGTGTCCGTACGGTAGCCTCACACGCCCACGCCTGGAGCTGGATAATACATCAGGTTTAGCACTGGCAGCTGTCGAGAGGAATTCGTGCACAGCAGTATCAACTTGGATCTGTGAGATCTGATTTTTCTATTTTAAACAGCTTTGTCAGATAGTCACGGAAGGCTGATTTTTACTTGGTATCTGGCATAATCTTATAATGTTTATTCTCAGGTGGGTTTGCTGAGTTCTCTCGTTGTTTCCCTGGCCTCTGTGAAGGAAAATCTACTCTAGTCCCTACCTGCATTTCTCAGCCTTGCTTACCTGTTGCCAACACTGGGCCAACCCGAATTCTTCCTAATCTTTATCTTGGCTGCCAGCGAGATGTCCTCAACAAGGTGGGTGCATTGAAAATATCCTTCACTGCTGGGTTTATTGGTAGCAGCTGGAAAAACAGCAATTGCCCATTAACTGTCATTTGAAACACACTGCGGTCCCAGAAAGGAAGTACACTGCTCTCAGCATGACCCCCCAGCTAACGGTTACATCATCTTTGGAGTGTTACTTTGTTTGATGTTATTTATTGCCACAGGAAATCCAAACTATGGTCATATTTGCTTGTTTTCCTCGTAGGTTCAAGAGACCTGAAATAGGACAGGCTTTTTAGCCTTATTAGGCTAGGGTTTAGCCTATTAGCCTGTTGGTTTATTATAGTAATTGGATGCATGCAGCAAGGCTAATACTTTCACATTTCGAGATGTGTTTATTTGTTGCAGCACGCTGGCAGGGAACTCAGATTGGGCTTAGATTGAAGAGCCTTCAATCTAAGCCGGAGGGGTGGGAGAGGTGGTAAAGTACGGTGAGTGGCAGGCGATGGTGAAGACAAAGGCTTGAAAGAAGGTACTGCCAGCCCCCTTATGTCTTGTTAGAAGAGCTCAACTGAGTAAAAAGAGCAAAGAGCCTGACTTTTTGCTGAAGGAATTGGCAGTGCTGAGCAGGTGTATTCTACTAGAGGAACATGTATTAGGTGGGAAACCCCAGTATATAATGGTGTGGACATTACAATAGTGGAACTATAATCTGACTCCACAGTTTATATGCTTTTAACTGAGCCAGTAATGCTGTAAAACAATGCTCTTACTGCCTGGAAAAGAGATTTTTCTTAAAAGACTTCTTAATTTATGTCATCACAAATTGAAAAGGCAATCAAAGATCTTAATGCAGCTATAGATAATTTACAAATGCTACTTTTCTGTGTGAAGGGCTGTAGCAGCTCAACATTTTCTCCTTCAGTGACTGGAGCAATATGACTAGCTAGAGCTAGAAGAAAAAATAAATGCCTATCTTTAAGCAGTGGTGAGGCATTATTGTTCATGTGTGTTCTTACTGTGCAATCTTGTTTGAGATTTGATAGCTCATGCTTGTATGGGGCCTTTCTGGTGAGGTCTCAATGCCTTTGAGCTTGTGATTATTATTAATTTTCTTTTAGAGATGAGCAACTATGCTACAGAAAGCAAAGTTAATTTCCTAAAGCCACATGCATTCTTGAGGCAAAGCCAGAGATGGTTTATTTAGTCTCCAAACAAGAAAATAAAATTCCTAGTTAAGGATCCTGTTTAACCTGGTAAACCTTAACCAGTTAGTTAGTAGGGGATTCTACATGGTGACTTTTGTTATTTTTGACTTTAAATTAGATGACACATTTATTTTGCTCTATACTTTTTTCAAATTTAAGAAATATAAGTCAGTTCATAACTTTGTTGAATGCCTGTAAGGTGAAAGGATTTAAACCAGGACCTAGACTTGAGAATAGGGGAGGGGTGGTTTTCTGTTTTGCATTCCCTTCCTGCCTTCCACACATACGGCAGGCCATGGCCATAAAGAATTTGTGGGAGAGACAGGCCTATGGACACTCATGGGACAGCAGCTGGGCCAAGGAATCGTAATGCAACACTGTCAAGAAGCTTCCAGAGGGATGTGTAGACCTAGGAGATGATGAGAAATGACACTGGTAGACTGGGCA
>RJWT010005712.1:0-30454 GCA_004365215.1 Cuniculus paca | reverse complement strand
ATCAAAAAGAACAGTTTGTGCTTTCATTGTTTGATCATTTTTTCATGTCTAAATCCTGTAACCTGAACAACTACTTCTAAGGTAACAATATGCAATATATTAACTAGTGTTAATTTTCTACTATTTTTTGAAATTCTGTATCATTTCTATCCTTTTTTCTGCTTTGTATTCTAAAATAATATATAAACAATAAAAAAATTACAATAGATTTGTGAAAGGGAAAGAAACTTCTCAAAGGGGAAGAACAACTGGGATGGAAGAAAAAAGAAAATGAAGGGAAAAGGAAATACATATACATATATATATATATATATATATATATATATATATAATACCTATATATATATAATTGTACTGGTAACTCTTAATTCGTGAAAAGAAGCAGTTAGCAGTTGGCCCTCAGAGTGTTTGGTAAATTTCGCATGCCTGTCATCTGGTAATCTGAGCAACTATTTTGAAGACAATAGTATGCAATACAACAACCACTGTTAAATTCCTATCATCTTGTTTTATTTTTGCTGTTGTTGTTGTTCTTATTGTTGCTTTTCTTTTTTATTTTGCTGGAATTTTTTCTCTTCAAAATAAGGCTTTTTCAGAGTGCTCTACTAACATTTAGAAACACCAATGATTTTGGTGTATTGATTTTTTTATCCTGCAACTTTCTGGTAATTGCTTGTCAGTTTCATAGTTTGTGGCAAGACAGGTAAGAATTTCTGCTATAACCAAGTCATCTGCCAAGAGGGGTCATTCGACTTTTGTCTTTCCAATTTGTATGCTGACTACTTCTTTTTCCTACTTTGTCTCCATTGCTAGGACTTCTATGAGTCCATATTTTGTCTTCTAATGCTGTAACAAAATGAGTCTACTACTTTATGAGGTAAAGGTGTTTTCCTACTAGTCTTTTGACAGCAAGGTCCAACCAGCATGACCCAGGACTCTAGTAAGCATCATCTTCCAGCATCACAATAAGACAAATGACCCCATGACAGTCTCTCAGAGGGAGAAACCACATGGGAAAACAGGAAACCAGAGATCATAGGTAAGCAGAGAACACAGGGCATCTGGTTTACACTTTCTGTAACAGTGCTCTCCTGAAAGAACTAATGAGTACCATGATAACAGCATTAATCCCTTCCAAGGGCAGAGTCCTAAAGACCTAGTTAATTCTCAGGGCCCCACCTCTGAAAGAGTTCAACACTTCTGTCACAATGGAGACCAGGCTTCCCTTACAAAAAAGACTGAAGGGTAACAACTCAAGCCATTTCCAAGTGATAGCACAATACTGTGATGAGCACAAGTGGTGAGAGTGGGCTCCTGTGTTTTCTAACTGGCTGGTAAAGAGCTGTTTGCATTTACTTTTAATCCTTTGTATTTCTATTGTATTAGAACATATTTTCTGCACTTCTGATTTTCTTTACCCATTTCAAGGTTATAGATGAACCACGTCTCTTTCTTTTCTTTTTAGTCTAGTGACAAATTCGTTAATTTTCTTATAATTTACATTTTTAAAATTTTAAATAGAACAAAACAAAACAAAAAACAGAACAAAGCAGATCAGAAAAGAACAATGCAAGCAATACTGGACTTCAAAACAAGACAGCAGAAAATCAACAGTGGCTACCATAATGTCTCTTGTTTTCTTTGAAACAGTTGTCCATACCTTAACACAAAATACATTCAAACAAAACAAAATATATAAAACCAAACAAAATAAAAGAATGAAAGCATTACAGGGCTTCAAAACCAGACAATAAGAAATCAATAATGGCTACTATAATGTCTCTTGTTTTCTTCAAAATAGCTGTCCATATCTTCACATATATTGAAATCAAATAATAAAAAACAGGCTAAAACCAATCAAAACAATGAATAAAAACATTATTGGACTTCAAAACAAGATGATAGGAAATCAGCAATGGCTACCATAAAGTCTCGTTTTCTTCAAAGTAGCTATTCATACCATCACACATAATAAAATCAATTCTTGCAAACTCTTGAGGAGAGGTTCTAGGCATATATAAGCATATACTTGTACATGTATCCTTTCTGTATTACAGGGAAAAACAAAACAAAATGAAATACAAGAAAAACAAGAAGCAAGAGACAAATAACAATAACAAAGAGCCCAAAACAATAACAATATAGGCTTTCAAAACAAGATGGTAGGAGTGTAACAAAAATTGATATTTTGCATAGTTACCTTCAAAGGAGTTACTCAGATTACCAGATATAGACATGCAAAATTGATCTAATCCTAGGAATGTTAACTCTTTTGTTCCAAGAACTAACAGAATTAGTAGTACAGTCATCTTAGCTATCTTAAGTGTATATATACAAATTTATATCTTTTTTCTTTTCCCTTCCTTTTTCTCCTTTTCCCTGAGTTATTTTTTCCTCTTTGAACAGTTTCTTACCCTTTCACAATATTTATTGAAGATTTTATATCTTACTGACTCTTTTGGTTTCTTATACTAGGAAGACAATATGGTATTTACACGTCAGTTTGATTTATTTCACTTATGAATGTTGGCTCAAGTCACATCCATTTACCTATAAAAGCCTCAATGTGATCATTTTTTATAGCTGAATAGGACTCCATTGTATAAAAGTACCACATCTTTTTTTGTCCATTCCTCAGTTGATGGGCATTTGGCTTGTCTCCAAGATTTAGCTCTTCCAAATTGTGCTGCTATAAACATGGGTGCCCATATATCATTGTGGTGTGATGTTTTCAATTCTTCTGGGAATATGCCCAGAAGTGGAATAGCTAGATCAAAAGGGACTTCCAATTGCAGCTTTTTGAGGAACCTCCAGACTGATTTCCACAGTGGTTGCACCACTCTACACTCCCACCAACACTGCAGAAGAGTTCATTTTTTCCCCACAGCCTCTCCAGCATTTGTTGTTGGTGGTTTTCTTGATCCTGGCCATACTTTCTGGAGTAAGATGGAATCTCAGTGTTGTTTTAATTTGCATTTCTCAAATAAACAATTATGCTGAACATTTTTATCATGTGTTTATTTACCATTTGTATTTCTTCAGCTGAGAAGTGATATTCATCTCAGATGCTGATTTCTGAATTGGGTCTTTGAATTTCAAGAGTCTGATTTTTTAAAAATTCTTTATATGTTCTAGATAGAAGACCTTTGTCTGAGGGATAGTTGACTAAGATTTTTCACAATTCATGGATTTTCTTTTCACTCTGTTGGAGATTTATTTGACATGCAAAAACTTTTTAATAAGATGAGATCCCAGTTGTTGATTCTGGGAAGTATTTCCCATGCAGTTTGATTTTTGTTCATGAATTCTCTGTCTACACTGTGTCTTCAAGATTTCTACTTCCTTTGTCTTCTAGCAGGTTTAGTGTTTCTGTTTTAATATTTAGATCTCTGATCCATTTTGACTTTAGTGTATGCTGATAGGCTTGGGTTTAGTTTTAGTTTTTGGCATATGGAAAGCCTGTTTTTCCAGCACCATTTATTAAAGAGGCTATCTTTCTTCCAGTGAACATGTTTGGCCTCTTTGTCAAAGATAAGGCAGCTGAGTGTGTTTGTAGCTTGTGGTTGTATCTTCTAATCTATTCCACTGACCTTCAGGTCTGTTTTGATTCCAGTACCATGCTGATTTTATCACAGTTTCTTTGTAGTATAACTTCAAGTCAGAAATTGTGATGCCTCCTGCCTTGCCTTTGTTGCCCAGAATTGCCTTTGCTATTCTAGGTCTCCTCTGGTTCCAGATGAATTTTAGTAATGATTTCTCTAGATCTGTGAGGTATGCAAATGGTATTTTGATTAGAATTGCATTAAATCTGTATAACAATTTTGGGAGAATGGTAATTTTCACAATGTTTATTCTTCCTATCCTTGAACAAGGAATGTCTTTCCATTTTCTGAGATCCTCTTTGATTTCTTTTTTCAGAGTACTATAATTTTCACAGAATAGATCTTTTACTTCCTTTGCTAAATTGATTCTGAAGTATTTCATTTTTTTGGATGCTATTTTGAAGGGTTTGTTTTCTTTTATTTCTATTTCTGGGAGTTTGTTGTTTGTTCATAGGAATGCTATTGATTTTTGAGTGTTGACTTTCTATCCACTTACCTACCTCACTGAATTTGGTTATTACATCTAGAAATCACTCAGTGGAGTTTTGGTGGTATTCTTTGTAGAGGATGCCATGTGCAAATAATGATAATTTAACTTCTTCCTTTCCTATCCTTATTCCTTATATTTCTCTCTCTCTTGTCTAATTGCTCTGCCTAATGTTTCAGAACTATACTGAATAAGAGTGGTGATAATGGACATCCTTGTGTTCTTCCTGATTTTTGGTTGAAAATTTTCAGTTTTTTTACATTTAGTAAGATGTTGGCTGTTAGTTTAATATATATGCCTTTTATCAGATTGAGGTAATGACCATCTATTCCAGTTTTTTGTAGGGTTTTCAACATAAATGAGTGTTGGATTTTTTTTAAAGATTTTTCTGCATCTATTGAGATGATCATGCCATTGTTGTCTTTGGCACTGTTGATATGGTGTATTATGTTTATTGATTTGCATATGTTGAACCATCGCCACATTCCTGTGATGAATCCCATTTGATCATAGTGTATGATTTTCTTGATGATTTGCTGTATTCTGTTTGCCAGTGTTTGTTTTTTTTTTTTTTTTGCAGCACCGGGGATTGAACTCACAACCTCATGCTTGCCAGGCAGGTGCTTAGGTCTCTGAGCTAGATCCCCGGCCCTTGTGTTTTTGAGACAGCATCTCACTATGCCATTCTGGGTGGCCTTGAGCTCACTTTGTAGCCCAGGCTGGTCTTGAACTCACAACAATCTGCCTGTCTCAGCCTCCTGAGTGCTGGGATTACAAGCATGAGTCACCACGCCCGGCTTGCCAGTGTTTTATTGAGGATTTTTGCATCTATTTTCATTAGGGACATTGGACTGTAATTTTCTTTTTTGATTGAGTCTGCTCTGGTTTTGGTATTAGGGTAATACTTGCTTCCAGGAATGATATAGGGAGACTTCCTTCCCTTTCAATTTCATTAAAGAGTTTGAGGATTGTTGGCATTAAGTCTTCCTTGAATTTCTTGTAGAATTCAGTTATGAATCCATCAGGACCTGGGCTTTTCTTTGTTGATAAGGTTCTAATTAGATTTTCAATTTCCTTAACTGAAATTGGGTTATTCAGCAGTTTTACATCTTCTTGATCCAGTTTTGTTAATTCATATGTTTCTAGGAATCTGTCCATTTCTTCTGCATTATTGAAACTATGAAAGTAAAGGTTTTTAAAGTAGGTATTGATGATCTTCTGTATTTCCACAGGGTCTGTAGTGATTTCATTCTTTTCATTCCTTGTTGCAAGAATTTGAGTTTTTTCTTTCCTTTTTTAAATCAGGTTGGCTAGGGGCTTATCAATTTTGTTTATTGTTTCAAAGAATCAACTCATTGATTTGTTATTCTTTGTATTTTTGTTTGTTTGTTTGTTTGTTTGTTTTGGTACTGGGGGAAGAACTCATGACCCCACATTTGCTAGACTGGCACTTATGCCACTGAGCTATATCCCCAGCCCAATTCTTTGTATTGTTTTCTTAGTCTCTATTGCATTAATTTCTGCTCTGATCTTTATAATTTCCTCTCTTCTTTTGGCTTTGAGCTTGGCTTGCTTATCTTTTTATAGATGTAGCATCAGGTTATTTATTTGTGTTCTTTATGTTTTCCTGATGTGGGAATTCACTGCAATAAATTTCTCTCTGAGTTCTGCTTTACCACATTCCACAGGTTCTGATAAGTTGTATTTGTATTTTCGTTTCCTCATAGATATTGTTTAATTTTTTTCTTTAATTTCCTCTGTGATCCATTGATTGTTCAGGAGTGTATTGTTTAATTTCCATGTGTTTATGGAGTTTTTGCAGTTTCTTTTGTCATTAATTTCCAGTTTCATGGCAGTATGATCAGATAATATACATGGCATAATTTTGATTCTTTTGCATTTAACTAAGCATGTTCTATGGGCTAGTATATGGTCTATTTTAGAGAATGTCCCATGTGAAGCTGAGAAGAGTGTATATTTTGATGTTGTTGGGTGGACCACTCTGTACATGTCCACTACATCCATTTGTTCACAAGTTTGATTCAGTTCTGTTATTTCTTTGCTGATTTTTTGTCTAGTTGATCTGTCTCTTTGTTTCAATGGGGTATTATGTTCTCCAATTATAATTGTGTTATTGCTTATGTGATTTTCATTTTTATTAATATTTGTTTTATATAGCTGTTTGCTCCCATATTTGGTGCATATATAAGATTGTTATCATTTACTCTTGAAGTTTTCCCCTAAGCAGTATGTAGTGACCTTCTTTGTCTCTTTTGATCATTCTTGGTTTGAATTTCATGCTGTCTGCAAACAGAATAGCTACCCCTGCTTTTTCGTTGGGCTCCTGTTGCATGAAGTGTTGTTTTCCATCCTTTGACTTTCATTAAATGAATTTCCTTTTGGGTTAGATGGGTTTCTTGTAGACAGCATATGGTTAAATGTTGTTTCTTGATCCATTCTGCCAGTCTATTTCTTTTAATTGGTGAATTGAGGTCATTTACATTAATGGTTATAACTGATATATATTGACTTATTTTCGTCTTGTTATCTTTCTGCTGCTGGTTCCTTACCTTTCCCATTTGTTTAATTGTTTGCCCTGCTTGGTGGTTTGTTTCTGTCTGTGTTCTTGAAGTCGTGGTTATTTTTACAACTATCTAGAGTATCTTTCAGTATTTTTTGCACAGTTGGTTTGTTGCTCATTAGGTTCTTCAGATGTTCTTTGTTGTGGAAGTATTTCATTTATCTGTCAATGTTGAAGGATAGTTTTACAGGGTACATCAATCTTCGTTGGAAGTCTTTCTCCTTTCGGGTTTGAAATACTCTACTCCATGCTCTTCTTGATTATTTGTGTTGAGAAGTCTGCTGTGATTCTAATGGAATTTCCTTTATAGGTGATTTGTTTTCTCTAACAGCTTTTAATATTTTGTTCATATATTGAATTTCTGAGATGTTGATTTTTCTTTTTTTTTTTTTTTTGGGGCACCAGGGATTGAACTCATGACCTTGCGCTTGCTGGGCAGGCGCTTAGATGGCTGAGCTCAATCCCCAGCCCTGAGATGTTGATTTTTATGTGTCTGGGTATGTATTTATTTTGGTATGGCTAATTGGAGTTCTATATGCTTCACTTATCTGTATGTCAGTTTCCTTTCCCATGTTTGGGAAATTTTCAGCTATTACTTATTCAAATAGTCTTTTTGTATCATTTGCATTATCATTTTTTTATTTATACCTATCAATCTTATATTGTTTTTGTTTACATCATCTTGCAACTGTTGAATTGTTATTTCCTGATTCCTTGCTATTGTTAAAAGATCTTTGCTTTCGTGTTCACTAGCTGTAATGTTTTCTTCAAGGTCTCAAAGTCTATCTTCACATTCATTGAGGCAGTTTTGCCAGCTTTTGATGGAATTTTTGGTTTCCTGGATATCTATTTTAATCTGTTCCATGCATTCTAATTTTTTTATAATGTTCATTCATGGTTTCCACCATTTTGTAGTGCTCCTTTATTATTTTAATTATATCTTCATTAGATGTGTTCAGCATTTCTTTCATTACCATTTTCATTTCTTATTTTACCTGGGAAATTACTTCTGATTTTTACAGCTTCAGGGAGTTCTTTACTTCAGTTGCTATCATTTCAGAAGTTTCAGGTATATGGCTTACACTTACTTGTATGTCCATGTCTCCTATTTGTTTGGGATGGGCTACAGGTTTGAGATTGCCCTTTGCTCTTCATTTTGTCATTTTCCTGTTTTCTTCTGGGGCAACTGAATGTAAAGTCTCAGTTGTTTCCTGGATTGAGGATTGCTGTCTATACTGTAGGGAGTTTCCCAGTAGAGTGCAAGTCACTAGGCAGGCCTTACTGGGTTCCTAGTGCACTCAAAGTCTCCCCAAATGGAGGGAGCATCCTGGGTGGACCTTCAGCACTCTCCATGTGGCACACCAAAGCTCCCTGACCATTTGAGGTTGCTGGGCAGGGCCCTACCAGGTTCTGTGTGGCCTACCAAAGTGGCACAACTAGGTAGAGTTTGCTGTGCAGGCCTTCAGCTTGTGCCTCTCAGAGTATGGAAGCTCCTCAACTACCTCACAATTTACATTTGTTTTAATTATCTATCTCAGGGCAGGAGAAACTTGTTCACTGATGTGATGGTATCTCCAGAATAAAGAAAGCCACTGTCAAATCATCTTGATTTCTACCTTAAAGTCTTCTCCACATGCACATCTGCAATTTTATTGTTTTTACCATTAGGGTTAAGATGCTTTGCTGTCTTTCTTTTGTTTGTTAGTAAAGTTTGGATTGCTTGAGAGAATAAGAAAAAAGTTTCACCACCTTCATTAGGCTGTACTTAAAAGGTAGGGAACCCTTTCACATTCAAATGTAATATAGGTATTTCCTCCAACCGGGCTTCTCAAAGTTAACTGAGGAATCCTTCAAGCTGGAATACACTGAACACGTATAACCTATAAGTGTGTAATGAATGGTTTAGTATAAATAAACCATTTCTATAGGAGTTTTCTCATCAGTAATTATAGTATTCTTTATTCTGGGACTCTTGTATGTAGTTTTTAGGAATTTCTGATTTTTCAGAGTCCAGATCACACTTATGCGTCTGAAATAGATGATATTTTTGTCTGTACAGTAGTCCACAGGTAACCCCAAATAGAGGATAATTCCAGTAGGCAGTTAGGAAAGCTACTATCAATATTCAGTACTATACTTTTTACATAAATATTGCTGAATTTCATGTCTAAGGCCAAAAATTACTGTATTTTTGTATATGTAAGACTAAAATAAGCAACCACTAGGCAAAATGATAAAAGGTACTACTATTTGATATCACAGTTTTATTTTACTTATGTGTGTGCCTATAAAGATTTTATGATAAGCAATCAGTACTCAACCAAAATGAGCTGGTTGTTATTTAGAATGTTTTTCCAAACTAAATATACAAGAATCCAGTCATTTCAGGAATGAACCAGCACAAGACAGTTGCAGTGGGTTGATAAAGTTGCAGTTAATTTATTTTCAAGATAATGTGTGTTTCCTTCAGTTATTTGATTAACTCTTCATGATACCAGAAGTCACATCAAAAATAAAGCATAATAAAAATGTAAACTGATCCCATTCTTTTATTACAAGGGTTTATTTGCTTTGAAATCATTCCAAATGAATTAAAAGCCAAATAACAACAAAATAAATCAATTTGCCATCATAAATTATAACTAATTTTATTATACAGCTTTCAGTGTGAGTTTTAAAACTAAAGTTTAGAATTTCACATTTTAGTGATACAGATTTAAAACATCATTTACATTCAAATTTGCACTATTGAAACATTTAGTTATTTCTTTATATCAAAAGGTTACCTTTATTTATTTTCTGTTTTATGAATTCTTTATCATACTGATAGAGTCTATGATGGAAGCTGAGGAATCCATACTGGAAGCCAGGAGATGACGTCCAAGCTGAAGGCAAAGACTGGAGCTCCTCAGAAGAATAGAAACTGATCAGTCTTCCTCACTTCTCCTTTAAACCATCCAGGTGATGAATCGTCCAAGAGTGGGTCTTCTATACTCTAGGGTATAGAATTGCTAAGCCAATTTAGTTAAACTTCTAAACTTCTCAAGTTGACACAATCAATCAACCATTACAGTCATTAATATGATTTACTGCCCCTTGTTTTTTATTCAGGAAAGTCTTGCTTAGATAGGAAAATGAAAAATAATAAAAGGTAATCCCCTTTCTAGAGATGCAATTTTAGGATAATTGATGTTTTATGCTTGGCATATTTCACCTTCAGAGAGAGTAGGTACATTTCTTGCCCCAAAGTTCACTAAGGTATTCTTCATGCTGGAATATATATATATATATATATATATATATATATATATATATATATATAAAACAGGAAGCAGTCTTGCACAAATGGAACATTTCTATGTTTTTCCCAGCACTATTCAGTATATATTGTCCTGTAATTTTGGCATATTATTCTTAGGAAGTTCTCATATTACAAAGTCTAAATCACAGTGATACATCTGGAATAACTAATCTCTAAATGCCTAGAAGATGATATTCATGCTTACACAGTACAGAGAAAACTAAGAAAGTAGTCAGAGCAATTCTGTTTTACCTGTGCTTTTGAATAAAAATAGTAAAATATTTTCTGCAACCCTATCACTCAAGTTGGTTATTATTTGGTTAAAAGTATTGTATTTTTTATTGTGTTGTTAGAATTCAACATATAATAGCTTAACTAATATGTGTCTGAAGATACTCAACATCACAGAAATTTATATTTTCACACATGTACGTTTACACACAAAACTTAAAATCATTTTCTGACAATTAGCAAGCACCAGCCAGAAATAAATTATTTTAAAATTTTTCCAAATGAAATCCACTGAAATCTAATGCTGTTGAGAATTGAAAATCACCACTTGTTCTGTTATTTTTAAAAGAGTGCATGTGGATTCTGCTTGATTCTCGCTCAGGATGAGATATGATTTTTCTTCCGGTGAACAGTTTAGAAGTGAATCATAGCAGAAGATGTGCCAGAAAATCTCAAATGTTCACTCTTTCTCCTTCAGTGCTCATTTCTTCACTGTAAAATATTGTGTTCAATTTTATTTTATTTTGTATTAGGACACGTCTAGAGTATATAATGTTTATATTCCTCATGGGGACTTGGCGCAAGTACATGACACATCTTAATTCTTTTTTCTCTCCTTCCTTTCTCATCCTTCCCTGACCCACTAAATCTTGTTCTTGTTCCAATTTGCAAAAAAAACTCTATTTTCATTTCTTAATTCAATTCTCTCCTCTTCTCCCTTTTCCCATCCCTGCTTGCCTCCATCTTTTGTTCCCCTTTCCATTTGGAAACATCTTCCAAGTTCAGATTACCTAACTTTTCTTTTCCTCTTTATTTATATTTTTGGGTTTCTCGTATAAGGAAAACCATGAGATACTGAAACTTGCATGTCTGATTTATTTTGTTTTACATTAAAGTCTCAAGGTGCATCCTTTTACCTAAAAATGCTCCAAATTTATCCAACATTATGGAAGAATAGTACACCATGATGTGTAAATGTCACATTTTCTTTACCCATTCATCCATTGATGGGCATATAGGCTGTTTCCAAGATATAGCTTTACAAACTGTGCTGCTATAAACCTGGGTATGAATGGATCAGTGTAACATGACAACTTAGGGAAGATACCTAGAAGGGGGATATCTGGGTCAAGTGGAATTTCTGTTTTATACTTTTTGAGGAAACTGTATACCGATTTCCATAGTGGCTGTGTTTCTTTACATTATTACCAATAATGTAGAAAAGTTTCTTTATCCCTACAGTCTTACCAGCATTTGTTATTACTTGGTTTATTGATGGTAGCCATTCTTTCTGCAGTAAGATATTTTCTCAATGTTGTTTTAATTTGTGTCTCTCTAATGAAGAAGTATAGATGCACAATAAACATATGATCAATTTTCGACATGTAAATTCAGTGCAAATAACATACAGGAACCTAATATTTTGTCATAAAGTAAAAATAAATTTGTGAGAATTTTAAAGTTTTGGAAGATTCTTAGTCCTTTCATGCTGTTCAAACCCTACCAGAAGACCTTTAATGTGTAAACAATAATTCATTTTTCATAGTTCTGCATGCAGATACAGGTTTACAGCCTGATAAGGGCCTTGTCTTCACTCTGGCAGTGTTACTGTGTTGCAGTATCCTCTGGAGTGGAGCCAAACTACGTGCCCACATGAAGAAGACCAGAAGGACCCAAAGAACAAAATTCTGTGTCAAACACCTGTCATAAGGTCCCAAACCCCACATTAAAGAAGAATTGTGAAGCTCATGATTCTTCAAAAATAGAGTGATTCACAAGAAATGTGTAGTGTACCTAGGTTGTGCACAGACTTTGTCCATGACTGCAGCAAACGAAGAAATGTTTCTCAGAAGACCTTCATAGTGAGACTATTAGAGCCCACCATAGGGACAGAAAGCAAACAAACTCCTGAACTTTGAACCAGTTATTAAAAGCACGGATTTTGTATGCCTCTATGACAGCCAGGGATGTAAGAACAGTTTTTGCTTTAAAAACAAACAAACAAAAAAACCCTGATTCTTTTTTAGGCCTAGAGATGCAGAGCAAATCTTGAGCTCCATTTGTATCTTTGTAAAATTTTGTGTCAGATCTCTGCTCAGGTCTGCATATAAATGTGTGAATCATGTAGGGACTGTGTATGAAAGCTGACAATTCCAGGATGATTTGGCCTAAAATTATAAAATATTTCATCCCCTTTCAAGACTGAGAACACCAATACATGATATTTACAGCGAAAATCAACTACCAAACAGAACCTCAAAGTCTCCACTCATTGTCTAAACCTCTAGTCACCTTGAATTCCAGGTCAGCCTACACAAAATTAAGACTGCCTTGAACACAGACAGTCATTCATGAAGGTTAGAGTAAGCAATAAGGACTTCTCTGAAATCACCTTGCCAAATCAGAAGTAAGAAAATGGTCAAACAAATCATAGTCTGTCTCAACAACTGTATAAAAGCTGCCCGTGTTCCATTTTTCATGAGGCAGCATTATCCACAGAACTGTGCCTTTCTAATCCTTTAAGCTGAAGTCTGTTCCCCAGTTTTTTTACTTTGCAACAATGCCTGATTCTCTTTCTGACTCTGACACATGTTTGCACGGACTTCACTGATGCAACCTAAAATGCTTGTCCATGATGAGAGTAAACAAACTTCCCAGAATGAGTTGAGGTCTGCAACTCCTACTTGGAAGGACCTCCTTTTACTTCAAAGAGAAATAATAGGAAGTACATTGATAGAAAGACTGCATGCCATTGCTGTGGTGTTTGAAATAATACATTTACATTATAAAAATATATATTGATACTTATTACTATTGATATAGTTACTACATAAACATATAAGAACCAGATTAGAATGATTTTTAAACATTTCTAAAAATGCCTATCGAGATGTGCATCAGCTGAATGTCATACTCACTATTGTCTTTGAGAATGTAAGAAGCTTTACATGTTTTCTAAGAATATATAACCTGAGATTAGACTAAGTTATTTTTTGAAAATATACAAACATTCTAATTATTAAGCAATTTCATTTGAAGCCCACAAATCATTACTTGGAACAAAAAATGTCCCTCACCAGCTTTCCCAGTGCACCCTTCATATCCTTATTCCTCAGGGTATAGATGAAGGGGTTCAGGGTAGGAATCACCACGCCATAAAAGAGAGCCATGAACTTGGGTTGATCCCTAGTGATGGAGGAGGGGGCCTGAAGGTACATGCTGATGGCTGGACCATAAAATAAGAGAACAATAATGAGATGGGAGGAACACGTACCAAATGCCTTTTTCCTTCCTTCAGAGGATTTAATTTTAAGCACAGCACTTCCAATACAGGTATAGGAAGCTAGAATTAAGCATAGAGGAACAGCTACTATAAAAATGCATGCCACAGACAGTGCAAGCTCATTAGCCTCCTTTTCACCACAGGCGGTCTTGATCAGAACTGGAATCTCACACAACAAGTGATCCAGTTTATTGATACCACACAGTGGCAACTGTAATGTAAGGGTAGCTTCTGAGAAAGCATATGCCATTCCCCCCAACCATGCTGTGGATACTAGTATGAGGCAGATGTGCCGATTCATGATGAGGGTGTAGTGCAGAGGCCTGCAGATGGCCACATAGCGGTCAAAGGACATAATGGCCAAGAGCAGACACTCTGTGGCCCCTGTTGTGCTGAAGACATAAAGCTGAACTGCACATCCCAGATAGCTGATGGTCTTCTTAGAACTTCCCAGGTTGAAGAGCATCTGAGGGACAATGCTTGTGGTGTAACACATGTCCAGAAAGGAGAGGTTGGTGAGGAAGAAGTACATGGGACTATGGAGACGGGGGTCTAACTTGGACAGCAGGATGATGGTGATGTTTCCCATCATGGCCATGGGGTATGTTATCAGAAGAATGATGAAGAGAGGGAACTCCAGCCATGGTCGGTCGGCAAAGCCCAGTAGAATGAACTCCTCAGGGTAGCTTTCATTAATTACTGCCATTGTATTTAATTACCTTTCTACAGTAACAAAGTAACAAAAATGTAGACTGTCATGAAGAATGCTAACACATTTTTACTCATTGGTTATCTCATATTATTATATGGAGCACAGTAAATTTGAGGGGTAATAATTTAAATGGTGTTGATGAGGTTTCCCAATTTCTCTCATTGCATTTAACTAGTAAAAACCCCTTTGTGAAATGGAACTTTCTCTTGTATACAAGGCCGGATCTTTGAGTTCTGATGAAAACTAATGACAGTAGAAATAACTGCTTTGAAAACCCAAAAATAATATTTTCCTACATTTATGTTGCACAGAAATCAAGAGAAAACGCTGGTAAATTGATACTTTCTCCTGACTTGTAATGTTGTAGTCATCGTATGAGACTGTGGGTCACATGTATATTTTTTTCAGAACCGTTTTTGTAATGTGATGCTGAAATAATAAAAGTTTAAACTTTTGAGATAGTGATAGTAGGAGAAGAAGAAAGATAACTTAGTGCATTAGGGCTAATCAACCTCCCCTTGTCCAGCAACGCCTATTCACTGCAATAATTATACCATCCCTATGGGGAGAAAAAAGACTTCAGTGTTAAACAGTGTACCAGAACTACTTAAAATTTAGCAGGGAATTCATACACTATTTTGAGCATTAGTTTCTTTCCCTATATATGGAATACATTTAGCTGCAGTGTCAGAGGTTTCCCCATGCTTCAAGGTTTATTTTATGTAATTTTATTCTTGCATTAATATTATTTGGGACTTTGTCAGTTTGATCTCTATGTTAAATTTCATTTCATCCATTCATTTTGTAAACTTGTAATCTTTTATCAACTTTGAACAGTTATCAGTGACCAATTGACTTTGTGGGTACAAATATATTTTTGAACTCCAGGTAACTGCTATCCAGAAAGAAGCCAGTTTTTCAATTATGTTCCTGAGTCTGATTTGGATTCAAAAATTATTGTACACTCTGAGACATATGGAGTTTTCAGCTAAAAGATATATTTAAAACAACAAAATCAAGTAGCTAAGCAATGTGGGATTCTGAGGATTACCATTGATAGGTAATGAGTGTTCTGTTCATATTGCTCCTATCCTTTAGTGGGGCAGTGTGTAGCAGAAACCTACTATGTTCTCAAAGTGGTCATATCCAGTTGGAATGTTAAGATAGCATCCTAGTGACAAAATTCAGTCATTCTGCAAGTCAACTGGGGGCCAAGGGAACAACCATCATCTTAAGTCTGCAAAGCACAATCTTGCTATTGACATTAAATCCTCAAAATCATTTTGTGACCTGTTGCATAAAGGTACTCAAAGTTTAGAAATGGAACTTTCCATTTATCATGTGCTTTCCTAGATGAGAAGTGTGAAATAACAATAATAAAATATAATAATGCCAACTAATCCTTAATTGATCCTGTTTTCCAAACTTTCCAATAAAATTTTTACATCTATTAAATCAATTAGCACCTACCCGTGCTTCCTATGACATGGATATTATACTATGTATATTTTAGGATGTCGTTAGTCATTCATTCCTATAGTCTGCTACTAACTTGGAAGGTTCTAAAGACCAAAATTGAACAGTGCCTTATTTGAGGTTGTGAAATATTAATACTGTAAGCTCATAATTTCAAGTATCCACTGGTGGCAATTATAATTTAGGGATGAGCATTTGATGGGTATGGCCTTTACACCTTATTTAATGATATTATTCGAGGTTATTTTTAGCATAAGTTATGAGTGTAGGAACATTTTGTGGCCTATATGAAAATTCTGCATTGCAAATAGATATGGAATAATCACATTACAAATTAATTAAATTCTAAAAATAAACACTAAACAATTTTGATCCACTCCCATTATTATACTATCAACTCCTGTTGCTTACTCAACTTTTACATCTGTCAGTATTTTATAGAATTATTTTAGAGTTGCTATACTATGAATTTTTCATCTCGAATGACATTATTTACTTTAATATTCTTTAAGCAATTTTATTAATTTGTACTGTTTCAAATTTTTCTCTTACCTTACTCATTGTAGTTTTGTTCCTATTGGTCAGCACTCTTGTCAAAAGATAAAATTAAAATACATTTATATACATCTAATTGCTTTCCTTTGTAACTTATTAATCAGGGCAGCCTCCATTCCATAGAAGAGGATCACGAGTTTTGCATGGTAGAAACAAGAGAAGAATTAAAAAGTAGTGATTCATTATCATTGTGTTACTTTAGTTTCTTTTTTTTTTTCATAATGGTTAAATCAGAGGAATTTTTTAATGTGCAGACAGTGATGGAGAGAAATCTCCTGTTTTCTGATCTTTTGTGGGGTCTATCAGATCCTTTGAATCTTCCCTGTGGTTATGTGGTGTTTAGTTATGTGACTCCAGTTTAGTTTGTCTGGTGTGTTAGAGCTGAGCTGGAGCTCAGTTCAAATCTGGGTTTCCCCAGGAAAATGCTGGCTTGTGAATGAGTAACTGTGATCTGCTGTGAAATGTCTGTGAACTCCACAATTCTAACCCATGTTGCCATAATGTTTCATTGATTTTTCCTCCTGGATTCAGTGACTTTTGGAAATTGTACTTCTGGAGATTTCTCATCACACTCAGTGCACAGACATATTTTCTACAGTCTTTCAACTCACTTTAAGAAAATATGCAACTCAATCTCTCTGCCAAATGCTTAGCGTCTCCACTTACTTTTCATTGCAGTCTATCTTATTCTTACTTCATTTTCATCACATGCAAAATGTTATATTCACCACACTTTTAGCTTTATGTAGAAAAAAATCATATGAAGAAATAGAAGTTATTTTATTCTGCATGAAAGCGTCTGGATGAAACATACGGGCAAATAAATCTATTAGAAATTTGACTTTTTAAAAATATGACTTATGCCACACATTCAGGTGTTTGAATGCTTTACCTTTATTCAAGTGTCTAAGTCATCAGAGTATTTGTTGAATTTTAAATGCATTTAATATTTTAAATGATAATTTCAAAGGAAAATTTACTTCTTCCTAACATCACTGCAATATGTATTTCAAAGTATAGAAAAGACTTCCGTGGATGAAATGCTTTCTAGCTTTTATGTGTATATTGGGCACTATGATCACAATATGTTCCATCAGTCTCAGACAATGTGTGGTCCATAAGAACAAGTATCATTTTACTTACCTTATTTGATGAATAGCATTCAACAAAAATTATGATTTTTTTCATACTTTATATTAGAATTTTTCATACTTTCAAAGAAAAAGAAACTACAGTACATAAGCAAGTATAGTACTTAAGGATTAACTTCAAAATTATTATGTTTTCAATTGGTAGGATGTATCAAAGAGAACAAATAATGCTGAGGAAAACACTATTAGAAAGTACACAAAATGCTTTGCGGATTTGCCATTTTTATGCCGTTCATGAAATCTCTTGAGTATAGCTTGCAAACAGATACTCATCCTTATTCCAACTGGAATAGCAGAGAATGTTTCTTGGGGCAGAGATCTTTATGGAAACACTTCTCATATACAATGAGATGACTGCTGAATTAGGTAAAAGCAAAGGTCACCCATGTTTAGATGTGTTGTAGAACAAATTTATTCAGTTTCCCAAGACACTAAACACACATTTATTTATGAACTTATATAAATAAATGTATGTAGGTATTCATTTTGCTACTGATGAATAATCTTGTGATATTATGGGTACAACGTGATATTTTGGAACATTTATGCATTGCTGGGAAAACTTAGGTTGTCTACCAGCACTAATCATTAAGATGAAGACATTCAAAATCTTCTCTTCTCACTCTTTGGAATTGTATGATACAACATTGTTAGTTATAATCAGCTGCTATACAGTAGAACACCCTAAAAATCCTTCCTATAAGGAAGTTACAATGATTTTGAAACTGTTAATTATATATTGTGCATATTAAACACTTCTTGGTTAATGAGTTTGCAAATCATGTCTCCTATTCTAAAAAAAAGATGATCTGTGCAATTCCAGTATGTCCTTTGATGAGCAAAATATTTGTACTTTCAAGAAATCATAACTTTTGGTTCCCTGTGCTTTTACATTTTTGTTCAAAAAAATCTTTGTTGAGTTCAACATTATAAAGCATTTCTCCTATGTTTTCTTGAATTTCTGTTAGGATATGGTCTTAGATTTAAGTCCACAGTCCATTTTGAGTTGGTTTTTTCACTAAAGGTAGGGATAACATTATTCTATGTGAAGATTTCCTAGCATCATTTATTGGAGAGAATGTGATGACCCATATGTACATCCTTGGCACAACTTTCAAAAAGTGTTAAAACATAAATGTGTGAATTTAATTTTAGCTTCTCAATTCTGTTTCATTTCTCTTTTTTCTCATTTTAAAGAAAGCATCATGCTTTGGGTATTGTATAAGTCTGTAGTATATCTACACAGTGTGTAATGCCATCATATTTATTCTTTTTTTATTTCTTTTTTTCTGAGTGATTTAGACACGGGCACTTTTGATGTTCATAGAAATTTTAGAATTGTATTTTCTACTTCAGTCAAGTAAGTAATCGTATAAATCGAAAGGTTTAACTGTGGCATTCTTATATGTTGATATATAAAGCTTGGATTCAGACATTCATTTTTGTTGGTTCATATTGTTTATACAGTCTATTGGGTTTCATTTTGTGTATTTATGTATGCATATAGCATACTTTGATAATTCATTCCCATCACCCCTTATACCTCTCCCCTTGCCTTCTTTGTTTCTAAATATCCTTTTCTACATTCCAGTCATCTTACATTTTCAAATTTCTTCTAGATTTCTTATGACAAAAAAAAATATATATATATATATTTCTGCATCTCACAGATTTCACATAACATGATGGTCTCTAGTTTCCTCTGTTTTCCTACAAATGGCACAATTTCTTTCTTCTTTATGGATAATGCCTCAGTGTAAAAGTTTTCCAATTTTGACATAGCCCTCTGCTGATGGGCACGTTTGTTCTTTCCATAACCTGGCTACTGTGAATTGCAATGCAGTAAACATAACCAAGCAGTTATTTCTGTATTATGGCATCCTGCATTCCTTCTGGCCCATACCTAGGACTGGATCAACTGTTGTCTCTATTTTTAGTTTTTTTGCAGAACCTCCATGCTGCTTTCCATGAGACTGTACTAATCTGTATTTTGGTCAGCAGTGTAGAAGTAATCTTTCCCTCTGCCTCCTTGTGAGCATGTTGTGTTTTCTGTGTTCTTCATGAAAGTCAATCTGATGGAAGTGGAATTCATCTCAGTGTTTTCATTTGCATTTTCCTGATGACTAAATCATTGGACATTGTTTTCTATACTACTGTCCATTTGTAATTTTTGAGAAATGTCTATTCATTTGTCTATTTATTGGATTACGATGATACTTTTTTTGAATTCTTCATATATACTGAATTTTAACCTTTTGACGAGCAGAAGTTAATGATTTTCTCCCAGTCTGTGGGTTTTCTGTTCATTTTGCTGATTCTTTGCTTTGTTGTGCACAAACCCTTTTCATTTAGTAAAGTCACATCTGTGGATTATTCCAATGATTTATTGCATTTTTTACATTAAGATATATTACTTCATTTTATTTTATAAGTGCATCTTTACAGTGCATGTGATTGCCGGCATCATAGGGAGGTTGCATATGTACATGATATATTTTAAGTCCCTTTTCTCTCTTTTTATCCTCTGTCTTTTCCCTCTCTTCCTGCTCCTTTCACCTTTTGTCCTCTTACCACTTACAAATACTCTATTTTCAGTTTGTTTTTTTTTTCTTTTGGTGGCACTGGGTATTGAACTCACGACCTCATGCTTACCAGGCAGGCTCTTAGGCCACTGAACTAAATCCCCAGCTCTTCAAATACTCTATTTTCACTGTGTTTGATTTCCATCTAATGTGTCTGTGACTCATGCTATCTGCTGACAGTAATATGCAATAACGGTATAGATGTAGGCAACATAAAAATGTAAAAATATTTCAGAACATTGATACTGATTTATATGTTAGGGCTTAAATGGTATTGTATTTGTTACTTTTATTTGTGCTCCACTTCTTGTAAAGACTTGATTCTCTCTTTACATATTATTTTCAATTTTCTTGAACTTCATCTTTGGTGGTATTGGGTTGATCAGTCTTTACCTCTATTTTATGTTCCAAAGTACTTATTTCATCTGGAAGGATACCTTAGATACTATAATTCATGTGGAAAATTTAATAACAGATATATTAACTGTGTTTTTCAGTCAGTTCCTAGCTTCAGAAAGTAAATTGCTCAAAGTGTATCATTAATTTTATATATTATTATTTGGAACCAATAAAGCAATTTTATTTTTTCCTAACTCATAAAATACCTGAACTTTAGACTGGTAATAATTTGCTTATATTTTCAATTGAAAGCAAGGAATTTTCATGATATTATATTATTTTAAAACATTGTCAAATGTATCCAAAAATAACAAATGCAAACTTCTTTTTCACAAACTTTGCATTGGTTGTTTGCTATCTAAGCTTCATAAGTCACTAATGTTTCAATCTGAAACATCAATTTCCTCATCATCTGCTACTTGGTTCTTGCTTCCTAAAGTATTTTTTCCTAACATCAAAACTACACTGCTAGAAATGTGTCCAGCTTATCATTATTTATGGGCAAGTAGTACTCCACTATATAAGAAACAATCCACATCTTTTTTTATCCATTCTTTGGCTAATATGAAATTGAGTTGTTTCCGAGATTTAGCTTTTACATACTGTGCTGTTATAAAAATGGGTGTGTATGTATTGCTGTGATATAATGCTTTAATTCTTCCAAACTCTTTGGTGAAAATCTCCAGCCGGGTTTTATATATACTTATGTTCTTTGAAAATGAACCTTACAAACTTACTTGTAATTTCTGAAGTAATTAGTTTTGTGACCCTGAGTCTGCTCAATATTGTCTCATCTACGTTCTGGTATTACTGACTCCCTGTAATCTTTTAAGTTTCTTAGATTCAGGATCATTGCCCTCAGGAACTAGAACATTTCATCAGTTAAAAGAATCTGTTTTTCTTCTAGTTTACTTCCGTATTTTGAACAATATATGTTTGCTGAATTACTACCCAAATAATGTAAAGAATCAATGACTGCTACTAACAAAAATACTCCTGAATAGTTTATAATTTTGAGGAGATTACACAGGCTTGAAGTAGAACTTGGTTGGGAAAAATAGGGAAATTGACAAAAGAGGACAGAAAAAAGGTTGCTTTCCATTAGGAAGAAAGTGATAGAGCCGATTTTTCAGAAATAAAATGCAACTGATATTTCCAGGTTTTAGAACAAAATATATACCCTTAGCTTTCTTAAAGTCAGTTAAATTTCAGTCAAACTTCATACTTGGAGAACTTTCAGAAGTTACATATTATGAGACTTTATTCAGAGACGTGGTTTTATGGAAAGATTTTTCATTGGGATTTCTGGCTATCTAATCATAAGCATACCAAAATCCCTCAATAAGATAAGGTATTTCTGGTGCAAACAATATAGCATTCCAGTCTCCTAAATACTCTGGCATTGATAGGAGGAAATTACTTTGACTTAGACTCAAAGAAGAGTGCCAAGAATTTTTTTTTTAATTTTGGTAGTGTTCAATGAGATCATGATAGCCTGGAAAACAGGAAAATCATTGAAACATTGTTACTATTGTCAAGGACAAAGAGAAACCTAAATTTATCCCAGTGGAGTACTTATTTCTTACAGAAAAATATTCTTGCCAACACCCTCCAGAAGCCCTTCTTCATTACTTTATTTCTAAGGTGTTACAAGGATGGGTTCAACTAGGATGTGATTATTGCAGAAAAGAGAAACCATCTTTCTCCAGTCCTAGTGGTAGGCTAAGGGGGATATGTGCATATACATAGGTGCCTATTGTAATAAAAGATGGACACGACAACCATGTAGGACCCAAAGTTCAAAAAACTTTTCTTCTTCTTTGTGCTGACCTGATTTTCAATACTGCTTGAGATATGAAGCCATAGGAGATGAGGATCAATGTACCCAGAATTAGCAGAATTAAGACACTGAAGCCTATCAGTCTTGATAGGCTTTTTGTCAGCACAGGATAACTTGAGAAGGGCAGGAACCCTGCATAAGTTGTCCACTTTCTGCCAACCAGAGTGAGGCATGTGTGGCATCAGACACGATCGGAGAACTTAGTAGCTGAAACCACCAAGCCAAGAGAAGGTTGCCATCCAAATGCAGAACCAGTGATTCCTGTTGACTATATAGTGTGGCAGCATGCAAATCACCATGAATCTATCAAAGGCCATGACAGCCAGGAGGAGACACTCAGTGGCACCCACGGCCAGGAAGATGATGAGCTGGGTTACTTAGCCACCATAGCTGATCACCTTTATGTTGTGACAAACATTTACCTGTATATGAGGAACTGTGCTTATGGTGGAACAGAGGTCTAAGATGAAGAGTTTGGTGAGGAAGAGGTACATGGCTGTACAATGTTTTCATTCCTAAAAATATAGAATTGCAAAATGGTGAACAGATTTTTATTGCACAATCTTATTGAAATTGAACTGAATTTAGATTGATTATAATGAATAGTTCAACATCCAATATAATTTAAAATCAATTAGATGAAGCCATTTGTTAAATACAATTGTGGTTTTCTTGTGGTTACAAAATTGTGCTTGAATGAGATTTTATTTTGGAGTTGGAACTCAACACCTCACATATACTAAACACCTGCTGCATCACACAGCTATAATCAGTTCCTCAATTATTTTGAAACATGTTTTAGATTGAGACGTCATGAAGCATATAAAATTCTGTGTCTAAATAGAAAAATTTAAGGTTTTTGTCTTTGACTGGTTCTTACAATATGCATCATAGTGACCAGCAATGCATCATAGTGACCAGATGTTTGTAGCAGACATTAGTAACAGGAAGTGTAACAGGGAGCTATTACCTGAGCAACTAAGAAACTGAAGCATACTGGCTGGGGTTGCCATTTTCTGCTACACTGTAAGAGTTGCAGAGACATTTATACTTGATGTAAAGAAATTCGCTTTAATAGTAATATCTCTATGTGCTTTTTTTTTTTTTTTGGCATTTTGAGACAGGGTCTTGCTGTGTAGTGCAGGCCTTGAACTCACTATGTAGGTCATACTGGCCTCAAATTTGAGGGAAACCTCCTGCCTCAGCTTGCCAAGGGGTGGAATTATAGGTATGTGCCACCACACCTGTCTCTGTGTGCTTTTTGCGTTGTGTGCTTCTCGTAAATGGCCTGTGTGCATGTCGCTTTTCACAGTGAGCAATCACGGATATTAAATGCTTTGATTCATGGTAAAAACCTTATGTCTTATTTATGATCTTCACTAATGACCACAGATGTCTTTTCCTCATCAGCGAACACCTTTGATGGAAATAGTAAATCTGATAAAAGGATAACTGCTTAACATGCTCAGCTCCTGAAGTAAACCCCTTTTAGTTCTCACCAAAACCCTGAAAATCAGGCACAAATTACATGTATGACTACTGTGATTTGAGAATAAATAAGTTATATTCTCAGTAACAGTGAGGCCAAGACTTAAATCTAGAATGAAATGACATTCTTTCCTCCCCAAATATGCAGATAGCACATGAAAGACTATATACAACACACCAATAGTGGTTGTAAGTTAAAGCAGCAACAAAACCATACATTTACATTGATTTCTTCAGTCTTCAAAACTTATCAGTATTTAATTGCATCACCTAGACTTATATTATTTAAATGTTTAAATATTTCATTATACTTCACATGTTCAAATAAATGTCAAAAGTGGCTTACATCATTTAAATTTTTGAACATAAAATAGATTACTGCCATATAAACTTCAAAAAGAAGATAAAAAAAGAAAGTTTGGTACATCATATCATAAAATACAAGGTTTTCCAGGGTAAGAAACTCTGAAATATGAAGTAAAAAGTTGATAAGAAAATGTCTGTTTGAGAATGAACAGATATGATTCTAAGATTTGTAATTTCTTGCATTTTAACCACTTTAGTATTTTGTTTTTATTTTTGTTTTTCAGCACAAATAAGCATTATTCTTCTTGAATATAACAGCAACACAACTTCAATGGGGAAATAACAGTAGCACAACTTCAATTCAAAAACATAATTTTATATATATATATACAAATGTATGGATATATATATAAACATCCATACATTTTGCATGGTTGTACAGAGTAGAGATATGATTTTGTATTAAACAAGTATCACTTATTCATAAATATATTTCCTCATTTTAAGCTGGTGTTAGTTTTTTGCTATATCTATTTGTCAATATTTTCCTTTCTATTCCTCACATTTTTATGCATTCATAGAACATACTTTAATTGTAGTCATTGCTGGTATCTTCCCTGAAGCTCTCTTCTCTCTCCCTCTTTTGCCTTTGTGCTTGCTTATTAATAGTATTCCTTCTACATTTCTGCCATCTTTCATTTTTTACTTTACAGATATTAGTGAAAATATGGGTTGTTTGTATTTTGAATCTTAACGTGATGATGTCTGATTCTATTCATTTTCCTCCAAATAACATAATTCCATTCTTTTTAAGGTTTAATAGTGGAGAATATATATATATATATGGTCTTTTTCTTTGCCTATCAATCTGTTGAAGGGCACCTAGACTTGTTATACATCTTGCCTTTTTAAATTTTGCTACAACCTGGGAATACAGGTTTTATCATTGTTTTTATTATTTTGATTTTAATTACTTTAGATATATACCAAGGAGTGGCATAGCTCAATCAGTGGAAGTTATATTTTTAGGTTTTTGAGGAATATTCATACTAATTTCTATAATTGTGCTAATTTACCTTTTCACCAACAGTATGGAAGTATACATTTTCCCCCAATTCTCACCAGAATATATCATTTTTATGTTTTTCATGGTGGTCATTCTGACTGCGGTAAGATGAGTTCTCACTATAATTTGTTTTGTATTGGTTTGGTTTGGCTTTTTTTGTATTTTGTTCTTTGGTTTTTTGTTTTTGGTTTTTTAGACAGGATCTCACTATGTACCCAACATTGGCCTCAAACTCAAAGGTATTATCTTGCCTCAGCCTACCAAGTGCTAGGGTTATATGTATACCAACCACACCCTGTTCACTATAGTTTCACTTATGTATTTCATATTTCTAAAAATTCTAAACATGTTTTCATATTTTAATGATTATTTGTTCTTCTTTTGACAAGTCTTTGTCCAATTAATTTGCCCATCCTTGGTTGGATATTTTTTGGTGCATTTTGAGTACTTTATATATATAAATATAAATATATATCTTTCTTTCTTTCTTTCTTTCTTTCTTTCTTTCTTTCTTTCTTTCTTTCTTTCTTATTTTTGGGCACTGAAAATTGAACTCATGACCTTATACTTGCCAGGCAGGTGCTTATGCCACTGAGCTAAACCCCCAGTCCTATATTTCTAAATATTAATCCTCTGTCAAAAGAGTAGTTCACAAAGTTTATTTCACATTCTTTTGGCTGTCTTTACTCTATTGTTCTCTTTGTAGTACAGAAATTTTTGATTTGATGTTTTTGCAACTGTTGAGTCTTGCTATTATGTTCTGTGCTATTGGAGTCCTACTCAGTAACTCTTCACCTGTGCATATAATGTTGAGTGCTGCCTGTTTTCTGCTAGCAGTATCAAAATTTCAAATCTTATACCACTGTCTTTGATCCACTTACAACTGATGTCAACATAGGGTGAGAGACAGAGATCTAGTTTCAATCACTCACATGTGAATATTCTGTTTTTCCAACATTGTTTCTTAAAGTTGTTGTCTTGCTTCAGAACAGATCTTAGTCCCCTGGGTGGATTTGTTTCTCTGTCCTCTAACCTATCCCATTGTTGTGTATGTTTTTCTGCCATTACCATACTGTTAATCTACTAATGCTTTGTGGTCTGTTTCAAAATCAAATAATAAAATAGGTACATCATTAGTATTATTGCTCAGGGCTTCTTGGACTCTTTTGGATAATTTTGCTTCTATATAAATTGAAAGAATTTTTTTCTAATCCTGTGAAAAATGTCTTTGGGATTTTGAGGATGATTGCAAAGAATCTCTACACCACTTATGTTAAAGAAAAGATTAAAATTCTGCAGACTCGTGAAAAGAGAAGTCTTCATTTTCTAGTATTAGCTTTAATTTTTTCCAGTGTTGTATAGTTTTGTAGAAATCTTTCACTTCCTTGGATTTATTTTTAGGTACTGTAGTTTTTTAAGCTATTTTGAAAAATTATTTTCTGATTTTTTTTTCTTTTGATGGGGAAAGTTTCATTATTGGAGTATTGAAAGGCTGTAAAATTTTGTGATAAATTTTTATTCTGCCAATTTTTGAATTGGTCAGATTTAACAATGTTTTTGTGGAGTTTTAAGGGTTTTCTATGAAAAAGGTCAGATCATCCACAAATAGGGATAATTTGACTTCTTAAGTTTGTATCTTTATCCACTTTATTTTTCTTAATCTTCCCTATTTACTCTGGCTAAACTTTCAAGTACTTTATTGAACTGGAATGTTCAGTACTGATATTGTTTTTTTTTAAAAGAAATGCTTTTGCATTTTCATAATTCAATATAATATTTTTTGTGGATTTGTTACATATAGCTTGTATTACATTGAAGAAAGATCCTCTTGTATGTTTTCCTTCCAAGTTTTTAACATTAAGAGTGATTACTTTGCTCTAAATTTTTTCTGTAGCTATTGAGATGATCATGTGACACTTCTGCTTACTTATTTTGGTGTGGTGTATTGCATTTATTGCTTTACATTTGCTGACTGATACTGGGATGAAGCTCATTTTGTCCACATAGTGAATGATTTTCTAACATGTTATTGAATTTCATTTGTGAGAATTTCATAGAGCACTTTCATATCTATTTCACTGAAGACATTGGATTAGTGCACTGCAAGCTTGCTGAAAGGGAGCATGGCCACAGTCCTACACCTCCAATGCATTTCAGAGAAGTTGCATCTTATTTCAGGAACCATCTAGTCCTAGCCAATCCTATGTGTAAAGCTAAACTACACAATGAGAGAAATACAAGGCCCTAGCCAATAGATTGATCCAAAGTAATAGCATCTAGCTGTTATTGTTATTTAAAGCTAGAAATATCTCAATCCATGTTCTTCAATATCCTTGAGAGTTTCTACAGACAAATCTGTGGTTATTCCACAAGTTTGGTCTTATAAGAGACTCTATGCTTTACTCTTTCAACTTGTAATATTTTCCTTGTTCAGTGCCCTTGGCATTTAAACTGTAAAATGATGTGGGAAGCTTTCTTCTGGCTTTTCCTGTTTTAAAGTCTAAATGCCTCTTTTACCTTGATATTCAGATCTTTCCCAAGATTTGGTAATTTTCTGCCATTTTTTACTGAATAGATGTTTTATGGCTTTAGTCTACAGCTCTATGTCTTGTTCCATATGCAAAATTCATAAGCTTGATCATTTAAACATGTTCAAGTATTCAGCCTCACCATCTAGCTCTGACATTCTGCCTTCTTAATGCATTTTATTCGTTGGGTTTTCTACTGAGTTTTTGATCAACTCATTGAGTTTTTAACTCCCAATATTTCTGTTTGGTTCATTTAACAATCTGTGTCTTAGTTCAATTGCTCCTTTATGTCTTGCATTAAATCATTCAGTTGTTTCTTTCTATCTTTTTTGAAGTCATTGTTTACTTAAAACCTACGACCTTTGAATCATTTCCTTGGCACTGCATCCCTTTCAATATGTTTGTATTCAATTTACTGATGAGATCTGGAGCTCTGAAGAAGTCCATTTGCCATATGCATGTCTATGCTTTAGAGAACCATGCACATGTTAAGATGGATATCTTTTTCACTGTGAGAGTCTTCTCATGACCAGGTTTTTTGGGAAGCTTCTTTTCCAGTACTGCTCAAAGATGAAAAATTACAGAAATTATAATGACTTAAAGGAAAACTACATACTGAGTTAGAAGACAAATCAATAGGAACAACTATACCACCATTAACAACAAAAATTAGCAGTAATAAGATAAACTGCAAGTCTAAATATTAATGTGTTTAAGGTGACAATTATATGAGGGGGACAGCCAGATGCCAACCTTGTCTTGTGAGTCAGCACCATTCGCAGACTGCAGGGGAAGAGAACAAGAAGTCACCAAGAAGTAAGCCCTCCCTGAGAATCAGCGCCATGCCCGGGCCACTGAGGGGAGAGCCAGATGTCAGCACCTTCCAGCGCGTGGACTGGGAAGCAAGAAGAGCCAACTCCTTCCCCGCTCCTCTCACCATAAGTGATCAGCTGATCCAGAGAAACACAGGCTGCGATGATAGCTATTGAGGTAAAATACAATTTAACGGTTGTAGTGTTTGGTGTTTCACTGATCTTGCAGGTCTAAAGTTGGTTATCTCCTGATCATCTATTTAGGGGATAACAATACACAATGTAGCATCTGTAGGGAATCTCCTTCTGAAAGTGGTAGCAATTGTTAATTCCCTATTATTTTGTTTTGATGTACTGTATCATTTTCATTGTTTTGTTAGGTTGGATTTTACCTGCTTTGCTTTGTTTGATTTTATTATATCCAATGGCATGTGCAGATATTTCAAAGATAACAAAATATATTATGGTAGTCATTTTGGATTTAGTATTATCTTGTTTTGAAGTCCTTTACTGCACTCACTGTTTTGTTTTTATTGGTTCCATTCTGTTGTTTTGTTTGATTTTACTATGTCTGAAGGTATCTGCAGCTATTTTGAAGACAATAAGTGGCATTATGGTAACCACTGTTGATTTCCTTTTGTTTTGAAGTCCTCTGTCACTTACACTGGTTTGTTTTGATTGGATTTATTCTGTTTTGTTTTGCTTAGTTTTATTCTCTTTAAAATAAAAATAAAAAAATAAAGGTAACAATTATAAATCAGTAATAAATATAAAAATGTGGAAGAAGATGGAAAAAGATGTAAGGTTAAAAAAGAAGAATAAAAAAGAAAAAAAGAAGAAGATAAGAAAGTAAAAGAGAGATAAAATTCCAATGGAGAAAATGTAAATTAAATTAGACAAAGTAAGAGAAAAAACAAAACAAAAAAAGGGAGAAATTAGTACAAATTCCTACAAACTGAGGTATTTGGACTGGTTAATTTTCTTTCCAGAACCCTTGACATTGGAATTCACTGGGCACAGGGGAAGGGAAGCAAGTCACCTCTACACCTTTTGCATTGTGTCTACTCCAGTGGACAGGCTGCTTTGAATGAATGCAGAGCACTAACCTACCTTCTCCGCTGGACAGAGCATGTTATCTTATTAGGGTTGAATTCATGCCAGAATTGTTTGCTGTTGACTCTTTTCCTTCTGTGCACAGGTTTGTGTCATGGTGGCTGCTCAGGTGCCCCACTCACTCCAGAGGCCCCAAGGGCATGGCAAATGTTTAAGCAGAGACATTTCTCTGAACATGTGGGGAGTGGGTGTAGAGAACATGAAAGCCCAAGATGACCGTAACCATAGTTCAGGCGGTGAAGAGGGGTACCCAGGAGGCTGTAGGTCGTCAAGACTACAGTGCAGGTGAACTTCTCCAACCTGGTGTAATTAACTTATGTACCCACTCAGACCAGCTTTTCAGTTGACTAAATATCAGTGCTGGCCTGACCCCCAAAAGTGACTATACACAAGGTCATAAATGAACAGAGGACACTACTGAAGTATTCTTGTGTGCTTTCTCTGTGGCCTACAGTGAGTTCTCCTTATGCTGCTGTTGTGATGTATCAGTACAAAGATCAGCCCTGTGGGCCACACAGCCACTATGCCATCATGCCCCACAGCCTGAGGGGCCACTCGGCAATGGAACAGAACTAGTGATGGCTCAGAATAAGAGATGTCTATTCAGTTCGAAACTCTGCATCTTTTCCTACTGAATCAAAGCAAAACTTTTTTTTTTTTTTTTGCAGCACCAGGGATTGAACTCACGACCTTGCGCTTGCCAGGCAGGTGCTTAGACTGCTGAGCTAGATCCCTAGCCCTGGTGTTTTTGAGACCGGGTCTCACTATGCCGTTCAGGCTGGCCTTGAGCTCACTTTGTAGCCCAGGCTTGTCTCAAACTCACAACGATCTGCCTGTCTCAGCCTTCCGAGTGCTGGGATTACAGGCATGAGCCACCATGCCCGGCTTTTTTTAAATGATGGGATTACCGGCATGCACCACCACACATTTATTTTTTTATT
>RJWT010005711.1:0-30468 GCA_004365215.1 Cuniculus paca | reverse complement strand
GGCTCAGCTGCTCGTAGCACTCAGCGGCCAGCATGAACTCCTGCAGGCGGTAGTAGCAATAGCCCAGCAGCGACAGCCCGGCGCGGCTCTTCGGGCTGCGCTGCAGCTCAGCGGCCAGCAGCTGCACCGCCTCGGAGTAGCGAGAATCGCGGATGAGCCGATACACCACCGCGGTGAACTCACCGTCGGGGATCTGCGCGCAGCTTAGCCCGGCCAGAACCGCCATGATTTCTGAGTGTATTGGTTTCCAAGGCAACGAGCCAACCGGAAACGGAAATTTGTCAGAAGTTAGTTTGCTGAGGAAAGAACCCCTCAGACATAAAACAGAATCACTTGTTTTCTCTCAGTTTCTTTTCTGGTTCTGGAAAACTCCAAATTCCGTAGTAACAGGAGAGGGAGAAAATTCCTCCGGTCGGTCAGGGACTTAAACTCCACGTCCCGGCATGCATCGCGCCGCAGCGGTTTTTCCAGGACCTGGCCGCGCTGCATGCTGGGTGACGTAGTCTCTACTGCAAATGCAAACTTTGCGTCGTGACGTTTCACTTGTTTTTTCTTGTTTTATTTTGCTGGTTTCTAAATAAGAATAAAAGCACACCAAACTTATTAGATGGCTAATATACGGGAATATCACACTTTTTCCTTCTTCCACTGAGTGTTGTTGACTGTGTATGTTGTTCCACTTTGGTCTCTGGGACGGTGGGGCTTAAGGCCTATTGTCCCTGAAGACTTTAAGACTTGTGCACCTCGTGTTGTATAATAGCGTCGTCGTTTCGTGTGAGGGGTTTTTTTAGGTTTTGGAACAAGACGAGAATGTTATCTTTTTGGAATTCCCCTGGAATTAGACTTGGTCCTTTTTATGCTGTCCTTAGTGTACCCTTCTTAAAAGCAACCTACAGGAATTCAGCGGGCTTGAGTCCTTATTTTGTTCATCTCTACAGTCTTCTCTGTGTGTAAATTTCAGAACATACTCCATCTCTATTATAGCCAATTTACATAATTATATCGAATGTTAATAATCATCCTGTAATATGCATATTGATAAAATATTCTGGGCTAATTTATTTAAAGGTTGACGTAACTTGCTCAAGACTGCATTTGGATTCATAGATGCTGAGCCTTGCTATTCAACAGGTGAGTTCCAGAGCAAATAGTGTGTGGTAATTAACCTAATCCATAGATCACCTACAGAGTTTGTAAGACCCCAGTTTTTGGTGCCAAGGAAGTATAAGGGAAGACTGGGCTTTTTTCCTTCATTAAACTACCAGCTAACTTGTGAGCAGAAGACTTTGAATTTGCTGGCCCCAATTGCAGCTTCAAGCAGATGTTAGGGAAGTGATTCACAAGAGTCTGCAGCTCCTAATCACCTAATATCACAAAGAGGGTTCAGCAGGTGTGCAGTTGCTCACATCATAGAATAACTAACTTTATGTTCTTATTCAGAATTGGTGGAGTTTTGTCTTCCTGAGTGAGGATGAGAACAGCCAAGAAATACTTTTATAACTATGACCTGAGGCTTTTTTCAACCTGATTAATAGGGCACCCTTTTAGGATCTTATACCCAGGCAGGTACATAGGTGGAAGAGGAGGCTGGCTGTTGCTACTCAGTAATGAGAGGGTATGTGTCTTCTCTCTCACAGCTGCCTGCCTGCCTGACTCTCATCCCTTGGAAACTTAGGTACAGCATTTTAAAATCCTTATGTATGGAGTGTTACTTTGGGTAAGTTGCTATTAAATGAAAGTATAAAAGAACACAGAAATAAGGAATTGCCTTTTATTATTTATTTATTCTATTTCACAAGTTATATTTACCTCATTAAAACATTCACCTTCAAATGACTTCTTGAAAATTTATGAAAAATAAAAGGACCATTTTCTTTCTCCCAAATAACTTTGATCCCTACAGGATCAAAGAATTCCTCCAGGAGTTCTTTTCTCCGTGTTGCTACCTGTCTGTGAACATGGCGGGTGAAGTGGGCAGGAGGGAGGCCATCTTGTCTTCCTCCTTATTCCATGTGATGTTGCTCCAGAGGCCTGGCGTGAAAAAAGCAGAACATTTGGCTTAGACAGATGGAGGGCAGGGTCATTTTCAAAATGAAATGAGTGCACCAGTCACACTGTGAAATTGGCATGGCCATCACTGCTACTGTGATAGACTGACTTTTATTGAGTCTTTGATAGGCTATTGGGGAATAGGGTAGGTTGTTTTTTTTTTTTCTTTTTGGAAAGGAGAGGTGAAAGGAAGCCCTTTAATTAATGGTAGAAATCCTGGAAAGCAATAAACAGGGTGGAATATCATGAAATATAAAGGATCATTTTGTTTTCAATAGAATTTTGAAAGGCTGGAGCATGTACCAAAAAATAGGTGTATAATAGAATTCCAGGCAATAGGAAAGCATTTGGTGGTTGTAATAAAATGAATTATAGACTTGGGGGAGAGAATTAGGGAGAGAGAAAATGGAGTGAGACTCAGGGTGAACTTTGCTTCATAAAGGGAGTCAGGCTTACCCTGGGGAGGTGTTCAATTTAGGCAAACATTAGAGGAGCTGAAAGCATAACATTTGGTTTTTAGAGTGCTTATGTTCTGCCTGCCAAAATATGAGATGATCAATTCCTATGGTCCATTTTTATGTATAATATATTTGGCATTCTCTTTTAAAACTAGTTGGAAGGTATAGTTTCTTATTTATCCTGTAAATGTGCTCACTTCTTGTTGGGAAACGCTGTTAACTCATGAGGATTTCAGCCACAACTGTGGGCACACATCTTCCTAAAGGAAGTCCTTTTGAAAAACCATTTTCCATTGACTATTTCTTTTTCCCTTTGATTCCTGGCCATTTTCTTTCGAATGGCCAGTTTGAGAGTTCAGTTATCTTACAACCATATCTCCAATCCCATCACTCCCTGTTCATAGAAAAGAAAAGTGTCAAATTGGTAATGTGGTTGACTGGCTTTTAGGAGCCTCTGTTCAATCTCTTAAGACTTTGCAAAGATTGGATACTTTATCCTTAGATGATGAGACATTTCACCTCATTAGGAACACTCCTTTCATGGGTGGTTCCAATTTTATTAATATTTTAATTATATTTCCTTTCTGAATATATTTTGCTTTCGATCAACTAGCTTATACTTTGAGGTTTACAGTGTTACTGTCTAAATTAACCCATCAAGGAGCGCACAATAGCATGATGGTTTGTAAAAGGGACTAGCAGAGAAAGCAACACTGTGGATACTGGCATTTTAAAACACCCAGCCATCCATCCAAACAAAGAGCTAATCTAAGCCCTGTGTTTTCGCAGGCAGTTCAGTACCAGGCCTGCTTTGCCTAACTTGCCTCATTAATCCTCACAGCCCTTTTGTGAATTGGGGGATTCTTATTGTTGACCCCACTTTAAAACTGCAGACTGTAAAGCACAAAAGAGACAGCAGGTGCCACTGCCAGCACTAGTGATTGCTTCCCCTGGCCAGTAGTGGGCCACCCTGCTCCCCTTCCCGCTCTCCCTGGGCACCTCCTCTCCAGTCATTTGAATTGGCTTTGGATCGTTTGCTGCAGTTTGTTCTAATAGAACAGGCACAATGGTGTAAGAATTTTAAAGTTTAAGCACCGAAGCCATTGTGTAATTGTGTAGCGTCAGTGTGGCTGGCGGTCCTGCATTGATGCGATCTCCCTGTGTAACTGCCCATGCAAATTTGAGCAATGTATAATGGACAGTAGAACCCAGTATTTGGCTGCAGAGTCTCCCACCTCCAGAAAAACTTCAGTAACTCCAAGAACCTTTTGTCATTTTTAAAAATGCTGTCTCAGTGTCCCTTTCATAGAGGCAAACATCACAAATCAAGATGAAGTTAATGATCAGAATTTCAATTGTAGGTATTGGAGACATGCTTCTTTCTTTTAGCCTTTTCAAAGGAAATACAGATTATTTTGGAGCTTTCATCAAACATTAAGCATTTTATTAAAAACAAAGATATTTAGTCCTCTTAAAGCAGTTTGTTTCAAAATCATGAATTGGTTGCTTGTGAAATGGCCAAGTAGTCTAAAATGTAGTATTCTTACAATGAAATATCAGCCTGGGAAATACACACAAAGGGAACAGCTTCAAACAACTCAATTGAAGACATATTTCCCTTGTTTTGTGCACAACAATAATAATTAGGAAGCAAGTCAGTAGGGGATCCTTTTTAGATGATTGTACATCAAAATAAAATGGTAAAAGCAATATCCCCCCCAAGGGAATGAAGCTCAACAAAACCTAGCTTCCTATTTCCACACTATATGCTTATTTTTTATTCATCTAAATACGATTTAATCTAAATCTAAAGCAAAAGAGAAAAGATTTTAACACACACATGTACACAGAAAGTGAGCACAAAGATAAACGATAGTCTTAAAGAACATACTTTTCATAACAAAAACTTCATTTACCTAATAAACATATTTCTGTACCAGTGTATACATTCAGTGACATTGATGTAGATATGCTACACAGATAAATGACTTATCTTTAGTACTGCTGAGAGATATAGCAAATATGCAAGGATATTTAAAATTAAAGTAGATGCACGACCTGAAATGACTAGCTGAGGGAAAAATAGTGATATGGACAGCACTGGGCATTGCTAATCTAAATGCTCATCATGAAATTCTCCAGATACACCTCATCTTACTTCTGCCCTCTGTGTGTTTTATTCTATTATCATTCACCTAGGAAACTTACTACATTATGTTTTGACGTTGTAGCTAGATTTAACCTTTAGATTCCTGGTACATTTGAATTTTGGGGAGTTCTTTCCAGCACATGGCAGAATAACAATTTCAGAGACTGTTATCCTGAGGCAAATAATGAAACTTCACTACATCGCCAGAGTTTTTAGGGTCTCAAATTAGGCTTGGCTCCATTGCTTTAATGAACTCTTTTTGTCTTTTTTCCCAAGCCAAAGCATTTTTCTTTATATTTAAATCTTTCCCAAATAAGTTTAGATTTCTGTCCCACTTGGAGGCAGTTGTTTCACACTGTCACTGGGGACGATACTGTTTTTTGTCTATCTGCAATTTATAAGAGTTATCAGGAAAATGGATTTTATTTTTTCACTTTGCCTTTTTAGACAGATTTTAAAATAATTGTACAGCAGAGTAAATTGAGCAGATTGTTTAATGACCTAAGGTAAATGAATAAAGTATGATAAGATTTAATACACAGAAAAAGCAATCAAATTCCAGGAGAATTAATATATTGACATTTCTGTAATATAAAATGTGTGAAGATTATTTTCAGTGCAATATGCTTTCAAATATAAAATACCTGGAAGCACATAGGCATTTCAGATTTCAGAAACAGAAAATGCACGTGCCATGCTAACTTTTTTGACGCACTTTATCAATTTACTTCTAAATCAATGACTACCATTTATGGGATACCTAGGAATGAAATAATTTAAAACCGTTCTTTGTGAAATAAAAGAATATATATTTTAAAATGTTTAATGACCATATAATACATTTTAAAAATATATACTGTTTTTATGTGTACCACACACGTGTAATTCTTTATTTTATCTTTAGTGAAAACATGACCTCTTCAGGTTTGGCAGTATTTTATTTGAAAAGAAAAATAAAATGATCTAGAAAAATTTTAAAAGGCAAAACACAGTTTCCTCCTTTGGTGTGGAAATGGAATAAAAGTTAGTGCTTTTATTTAATAGATGGAAAACCTGAGACCTGGAGAGTCCCGAGATTACAGGTCCAGAAGTGTCCAGGTAGGGTGGAGTCTCAGACTACTGTACACTGGACGGCTCCCTTCACAGATCGCCAGGCTATTCTTACCTGCCACGGTAGGCTGCATTGTAGGCTGAACATGTGTTATCTGGAATATAGACTAATACAAATAAATGTCATGTCTGAAAAAATATACATCTCATAGAAAAAGCAGGATGATGTCATTGTAGCTATTAATGTCAAGAGGCCTGAGGAAGCATACCTAATTTGGTCAGTTTGAAGTTTTATAGGAAGGCTCACATTTCTAATGCCTTCTTTCAATAGAAAATAAACACTATTTGCCAGGCGTGGTGGCACGTGACTGTGATTCCAGCACTTGGGAGGCTGAGGCAGGAGGATCATTGTGGTTTCGAGACCAGCCTGGGCTACAAAGTGAGTTCAAGTCCAGTTTGAACTGCATAATAATTTTCCCTGTCTCAAAAAAAAAAAAAAAAGAAAAAGAAAATAAACACTAATGATAAGGACTGGGGAAATTTTCATTTCGGAAAAGCAAAATATATGGCAAACCATACACACCTAACATTCTTGGAAATTATAAATTATTTTATAAAGGGGTTTAAAATACCTGAAACTTTCGAGACTTCAACCTCCAAACCCGAAGGGGCTACTGGTACCACGGAAACTGCTATCCTCACTTCCTCTGCTTCATGGTCATAGAGGAACAGACCATGGCATTAGTCAGCAATTTCTGAATCTTGACCCACAATAGGAAATGATATCTCGAGACAGGAGAAATAGATGGAGGCAATTACAAACAGTTGCTTGATTGATGGTTGACATTGTCAGGGCTGTGCTGTATGGCAGATTGCAATGGTGTTGAACTCCCCTTGCTACCGGTGGATGTTGCTATTGGCAACCGTGCAGTGAAGCCAATAAAAAGGCAAGAAAATGAGAGGAAAACTCAACCTTAGTGGAGGCCGTAGGGTTTGTGCTATAAATTATGTTCCCCTTAGCAATGTGCAGTATCAATGTTCAGGGTAGCTACTATGCTTGTAGCTGGCTGTGGTTTCTCAGACCCTGGGTCCAGTTTTGTCATAAAGCACGTGCTTTAAAATTTTGCTGTAGATGGACTGGCATCCATTTGTCTTGGCTATTTATTTATTTATTGTTGGGGAGGATAACAGATGTAGGCTCATCTCTGCCTCAACATGGACTAATTTTCAATTCCCGTTCGTGATATAAACGTGATGTGGCACAATACCAGAAACACCTGCAGTGCTTCTCAGCTGCAGACGCATGATGATCTCGCAGACCAGTCTGCTCCTAACTCCACCCATCCTTTGTTCCTCACCTGAAGGAAGAGACAGCCCTGCAGAAGCTATTTTCCTTTATAGCGGAGTGATTCAGAAAACTGGCTTAATAAAATCCATAAATCTGAACAACCTCCTCTTACCTGCTCTGCAGAAGCAATTTTTCCTGCACACATTTTCTCCTCTAGTTTCTCCAGTCTTCGCTGCAGAGACAGCTATAAAGGGTGGCTAGCAACATTATTTTTTAGGGCTCCCATTCCTTCCTCCTCTTTTTTGTCAAGCCCCTCCCTGCTCAATTGTCTTTTTCTTAAGCAACAGAAGACAGGATTCTACAGCCTCATTTTTTGGTTGGAAGAGCCATTTTTGTTTGGATTGACTTTCGCCTTTCCTTTGGCAGTCCCCTTTGGCACCTGTCTCAGTTCCTGTCTTTCCTTTATTATTTCTTCCTCTTCTCCTTTTCTTCCTCCTCTGCTTTCTTTTTCCATTATTCTCTCTCTTTGCCTGGTTTGTAATTTTTGTTTACTTTGTTTCTTGCCATAACAAAACTCACTTCTCTGTGATTGCCTGCTTCCCCTCACTTCTGTTTTCATACTTTAATTTTACTCATTCCTTTTTCAAACATTGCCTACGTGACACCTGTGTGCCAGGAAAGTACTATCCTTGTGGAACTTGGCCTCTATTTCTTTTAAGATTTGATTAGTAATATCAATAACTAATACTGATCAGTGAAAATAAGAACAAAAATGTTTTGCAAGTTTTTTGCAAGATTTTTCATAGCTGGAATGAATCTCAAGTTTCACTTAGTCGAGATTTTTTCAAAGTCCTCAGAGTTCCTTTGTGGCCCACCAGGTAAATAACCAGAGATGAGGGTTGGTAGGGACTCTAGACCTACAAATTCTGCTTCAAGCAGGGGGCTTCAGGTTTTAGATGTCTAACATCATAAAGATTCCTTGAAATACTTATTTTAAGAAAGAGTTCTGAAGGGCGTGGTGGCTCACGCCTGTAATCCCAGCACTGGGGAGGCTGAGACAGGCAGATCGTTGTGAGTTCGAGACCAGCCTGGGCTATAAAGTGAGCTCAAGGCCAGCCTGAACGGCATAGTGAAACCCTGTCTCAAAAACAGGGCTGGGGATCTAGCTCAACGGTCTAAGCGCCTGCCCGGCAAGTGCAAGGTCATGAGTTCAATCCCCGGTGCCGGAAAAAAAAAAAAAAAGAGTTCTAAAATTAACACATGTTTGCAAATCATTGTAATCTTATTTGACAAAAAGGGAAAGAAACACAGAAAAGTTTAATGATTTGTCCCCAGTCATCCAATCAGTAGTGACATAGGTAGGGTAAAAGTCTGACTTCTAGCCTAGTACTCTTTGGATAAGACACACCTAATCCTCAATCTCTCAGGTAAAGGGAGAGGAATTCTAGCCATTGCACCTTTTAATAGAGTGTATTCTTATTTATTATAAGCCTGACTTCCTATAGAATGTGCTTTCTGCCCAGACCATTATTTCTTAACCTCTCAAGTATTCTTTCTTACACTTAGTGTAAAATTGAATATTCCAACATTTGGCTTTAAATTGACTCATGGTAGTAAATTCTATACCAGAACTCATCACTGGAAGAACTCAAGCTAGTGAGTGCTCAGTTGCCAGTGCTCTGCTGTGTGTGCTGTGAAATACCTCTCACTGTTGAAAATAGTTCCTAGTTGTTAGGTCACTTGGGGTAAATCTGGCTATAGATTTCCTTTCATCTTTGTTTTAATTAAAGTCTATTAATCCATTTCTCCTGGGAGAAGGCTTAGTTCCCAACGAAGGCTGAATTTTAAAACTCTGAAAAACAAGGCCATGATCTCACTGCAGAGTTACAAATCTTATGTAAACACCAATCAGACAAACACATCTGCTGCACTGCTACTATGGACTTTTGGAGGGGGAGTAGGATTGCTTGGTATCTATAAAGACGGTACAGCTTTTATCTGTTATGTAGGGGATTCTAAAGGCTCTGATCTAACGTCAAAAAGCTATAGGAGGGGCACTCAGCTCTGATGCCCCCTACCACCTCATGGTAGTTGTCTATCCTCTTTCTTTTCCGTCCTTTTTTCCCCAAATAAACCATCTTCTTTACCTTTAAAAGAAAAAAAAGAAGCTATAGGACTAAAAATAAAACACCTGTATGGAATACAAAGCTGGATTCCTGGGATAATCTGGCACAGAAGGGCACTCCAGGGAAGGCTACAGAATCAGGCAGTGTTTGGCTTGTAACAAACTGAAGAGCGCATACAGAACGCCGCAGCAATAAGGATGCTTTCACTGCTCCACGTTCCCTCAACTCAGACTGGGCAGGTCTGACTGTCCCCAGGTCTGTGGATCCAAACCAGTCCTCTACCCAAAGCCTTTGTCTCAGCCCACGTGTGATCATCAGGATCAGCTGAGTGTCCCAGTTCCCTGCTCCCTCTCCTCCTTTGTCCTTCTGTCCCGCTCTCAACTGCTGACCACTCCATGCTGAAAACCTGGGCACACTTCGCAGCGCATCCACATCCCTGAGACGTTAGGTCTGTCCGAGCTAGGAGAACAAAAGGATGACATGGCTGGGTTGAAGCTGGCCCTTCAAGCTGCAGTCTCTCGGCAGCAGCTCTGAGAAGACAGAGGTTTAGTTTCTATCCTCTTCAGCCACCTTGAGGCTGGTAGTGGCTGGGGAGACGGCTGAGACCAGCAGTCTTTTTTGGTGCAACTCTTCCCACTTGCTTCGGTTTGCAGCCACGGAATCTAGCATAGGCTTCAGTTTCGCATTGACCTTCACCAACGCCTAAAACAAAACAAAAAGCAGGGAGAGAGGAACCCGAGTCATTGATAGATGGAATTTCCACCATTTGTTTTTCAGGAGAATGAGAATGGCTATGAGAAATGAAAATTATTTTGGTAAACACGAGCTAGTCGTAAGAAGTAAGTGTGCATTTAACACCATTGTGTTGTGTTAATAGAACGCATGCAGGGAAGGCAAAAATAATGCAGGGCGCCTGTGTGTAACTCCAGGGGGAGCTGGCCTCCTTGACTTGCAGCCTATTTTATAATCACATCGAGAAAGACAGAAGACAAAATATTCAGCTCACACGTGTCTACTTATGTTTGTATCTTTGCCCATCGGAGAGGACCAGGGTCTCAATATGATGTGCCTTGAAGTTAAATATTTACAAAAACAAATGTACAATCGCTCCACCGCCGGTGCCCCTGGGTGGTGGTCCCCGAAGAAGGAAGGGCCAGGTTAAAATGGTGAGAGGTAAGAGGAGAGGCTCCTTCTTAAGCTAAAAGACCTGGGAGCCAGGCTTACTATACAGGTCAATAGAGAAACATATACAGACACAGATGTGACAGGAAGGGAAAGGAGTGTGGAAGAGACCGACAGAGCTGTGAGCGAGGTGAGGAAAAGGGCAACATGGGGGTGTCCAGGGGCAGGCAGCCCACTGGGCACGGCTTCCGCCTCAGAGTCCTCACTTGCACCAGGCCTTTCTATTTTATTTTGTATGCAACTTTGTGTTATTTTTAAAAACAAGACTCTGTCTAGTCCTGGATGCATTAGGGAAATTTCATAATTCTCTGCTTCACTAATTTTTTTTTTAAGGTAAAAAGTGCATTTAAAAACTCATAGAATTCTTCTGGCCTCACAAAACCTGATGGCCCCTTTTGCTAATATGGTGCAGTTGAATTTAATGCCTATGAGTCCTGCTGCTGCTTTCCCATCTCGGGACTAGAGGGGCTGGGGGTGTCCTGAGGACATGGCCTCAGAAGTGCCCACTAGAAAGGATTCAAGAAGTTCATGTTAAACAGGAATAGATAAATGTCTTACCAGGCCAAGGGCACAGTGTTTGTCCAACAGGGAAATTTTCATAATTCTCTGCTTCACCAATTTTTTTTTAAGGTAAAAAGTGAATCTAAAAGCTCATAGAATTCTTTTTCTTTCTTTTAAATCTTTTACTTTTCATTATGAAAAGCTTCAAATATATTTGGGCAGTAAAATACTCGCAAAACTATTTACTAAGCATCTATATATGAATGAGTAATAAATATAAGTAAACCCACCCATGTTAAAATATGAACAAAAAAGGACTTGAGTATTTCTTGGATAGTCCAATACAAAAGGAAGTAAGATCTGAATGACATTTAATCTTTTAACATGATCATTACCCTTTAAAAACATGAGGATTTTTAAAAAGTTTTTTTAATATATTTCTTTAAAAAGGCGTTAATTTTAGAAAATACAGAAGCAATCGGCTTAAAGGAAGTAGGAGAGAATGGTGGTGCGTACCGTTCCCTGCGCACAGCTGCAAGTCACCTGTTAGCAACCCGATTTATCCCCTCAGATAACTTCTGCTCCAGGGAGTTACAGGAATACCCATAGAAGGTGACTAGAAGCAGGTTAAGGGACTGGGGTGGGGTGGAAAGTCCAGAAATAGTCAGGGACCCTAATGAAGAGTAAGCTCTCCACCCCAGCAGAGGTGGCACCTGTAATTGGAGGATAGTCTCCATTTTTGTCACAATCTCTAACGGCAATGTTTACCGCACTGTGCACAAACATCTAATTTTAAATCAGATGTACCACTTATTTTATATGATAGCAAAACAAGACAACATAATAACTCAGGCAGTGATCAAAAAATCCTGTTTATTTCCACTAGAAAAATGCAGATGCCCAATTCCTCCTCAAAGCGCAGTGTTTTTAACTAGACAATCATGTGAAGTAGCAACAACTGCCGTGGCTTTATTTAGTATGGCTTGGCACCAGCTCCTCTTTACTCTGATCAAGCCTTTTAATTAAACTGACTACTATAATTCCTATGGAAATTAGTGTTTATGTTATTTTCCTGCTACAAAAGCATTTCTCTAAAACTTATTTTTTTTAATCCTTGGAGCACAAATTGGAATTTTTTTTTCTGCTTGAAATGTAATTAAAAACTCATTTGATTACAATATTTCTGGCTCTGTTTTACTTATTAAATTCCTGTAATCAGTTTTCTTTTATGAAGCTGCTGGGAAATGATCTCAAAAGCAACACATTTTTCTCTTCCTTGGCAGGTTCCCGAGCATTTACTAAATTACATTCATAGCACCTGCTCATGATTCGAATTACTCCACCAATTTATTCCTTAAACCATTTAAGTTCATTTGGCTTAGCCCCAAACAGCTTTCTTTCCTTTATCCTTGTTCTTTGTTCTCCCTCTTGTTTCTTTTGTGTTGACTAAAATAATGGGGAGGGGGCGGCACATACCATTCTCCGAATTCCTTCCTTCTCTTTGTGTCTTGTTCTTCTGAAACAGAATTGCCAAACTAGAATGTCATTTTTTTTCTGGCCATGTCCTGGTTCCAATCAAAGGTAGCAAAAATCCTATCTTGAGGAGTTATTCTTACACTGTATATTTGTACATAAATACAGTTAGCTAAGAGAATATGGGACTCTTAAAACAGCAAGGGGTTATCCATAAACCTGAATTCCAAGGTTTATGGTGATTTCAGGCAGTGCCATCTGCAAGAGAATTGCTTCTAGTACACACAAAGATTGGCCATTCCTAACAGCTTGTCATCAATGACTGACACCTGATGAGCTCTGCGAGAATGCTACTAATGTCTAGTTTGACTTGCATCTTACTTGGTAGACGAAAAAGTGGGAACAGCACCCATCTGATCAGTCTCTGCATGGACACAGAGGGACTGTAATGGTCAGTACTATACATTACTCTATCAGCCACAGAGTGTCCAACTCTCCTCTATGGCATCCCTGTGACGTGACCATTGAGCCACTGGTTAGATATGTCCAGAGGCACTCAATGTACTACTTCTGGGGGGAGGGGAGACTCTTTTTTACTTTTTGTTTTGATCTGAGAATATTGCTCCTGTGCTGAGCTTAAATCCACATCTCTGTAACCTCTATCTAATGGTTTTAATCTCTGGGATGATCTTCCTCTAAAAAAGAAACTTCTCAAGCAGTGCAAGACCTATGATGCATGTACTGTGCCAGGAATACATTAAGAAGGATGTTGAGCCAAAAGCACAATTTAAGAAAACTTCTCTCATGGGGCAATCTTATTGCTATCAGCAGAGCTCCAAGCCCTCTCCAGTTCCCTCTTAGCCCTTCACCAACAGGATCTGGGACACTTGCCCTACAAGAAGACACAATTTTGGGCATCTAGTCATCTAGATGGCTAAGACACCCCAGGTTCTAGTTACATTCCATTATTGAATTCTTTTGTGCATAGCACATATAGTTTATTCCCTATTTCACTTATGTTTTGACTAAGTAACACATTTACATAGCTCAAGGGATACAAAAGGTACAATGTAAAATCATCCTTCTTCGCTTGCCTAAACCAAGAGGCAACAGATGTTATTTGTTTTTTTATGTATCCTTCAAGAACCTTTCCATCCTTATGTAAGTAAAAAAACCGAGATTTTCTTGTTTCTTATAGCTACCTAGTATTTCAATGCTGTCATAATTTGTTTTTAAAAAAATAGAACCTAAGGGTTGTTTATAGTTGGCCACTCCAAATAATTCTGTAATGAATATCCTTGTACAGAGCCATTTTGTAGATATCAGGTTTATCAAAAGGTCAAGTTCTAGAATCGGTATTGCTGAGCCACAGAGCATGTACATTTGCATTTTGATAGTATTAAATCAATGCATACTAACCCTGTGGAAGAGACAGAATAAGCATCCTTATATTAGCCATTCTTAGAAAAGAAAGAATGTAGAATTCTTACCTACTGTTTAGATTAAGGCCTGTAATGATACTGTGAGGGTGGAAAAAGCTAAAAAGTGTACACAAGTCTGGCATTTTCCCTGTGTGCACTCCAGGTGCTAATGTGTACCTTATATTCTAAGCCTTGCCCTGGAATAACATAACAATGATGTCATTCCAGGGCTTTTTACATTTTCTTTCTCCTCTGAAAGAAGTTTCCCACATGGTGAGTGAATCTATTTAAATTTCTTAATTGTCTTTAACCATTTCCAAATGCTTTCAAGGTGTTTGTCAGGTGATTCTTGTTGCTAATTAATGTTTGTTGAATGCTTACTTTGTTAGACTATACTAAGTGGTTTATACACACTGTCGTTTCTTTTTCTGAAGTACCTTATGAGGTAGATACCATTATCCTCTTTTCATGGTTGTTTTATGATTGAGGAAACCAAGGCCTAGGTAGTTTAAAGGACTCACTCATGGTCAGTCAGTTGGTAAGGAGAAAAATTGACAGGCTACTGCAGTTTCTCAACCTTAGTTCTGTTGATGTTTTGGACCAGATAATTCTTTGTTGTGGGCCTGCCTTGTGCACTGTAGGATACTATAGAAGCCAGTAGCAGCCCCCAGTCTCAACACCCTGCCAAGTCATAGTAGCCCAAAATATTCCAAATATTAAATATATTGCAAATGTCCCCTGGGGAGTAGAATCATCCCAGCTAAGAACCCTTGCTTTATGACCTCTAAGAATTGCCTGCCTCTGTCATGTCTTAAATGAATGGAACTTTTTTCAATTAAAAGGAGGACCAAAAGTCACCAGCTCTATAGTGTGAATCCTAACAGTATCTCTGCTGGTTGAGAAGAAACAGATTTACTCCTTGGGCCAAATAATACCTATTCCCCTGCTTTTTATCTCATTTTTTTGAGGGACGTTAGTTAAAAGAAGGTAGCTTCTGTATGTTGAGGTTTCACTGTGCTGGACTAGGGGCATGGGCTTGAAGTCAGTACCTCCTAAAATCTTCATGGCGGTTTTATGCAGTAGGTACCTTCATCATCTCCCCTTCATAGATATAAAACCGAGGTTCAGTAAGGTTCAGTGCTCTGATGATGGTCATACATCGAGAGAGATGGAGCCAGGGATTGTGCTTAAGTCTCTCCGACTCTCCAAGTAGTGTGTGAAAACTTCTCTTCCTAAAGAACTAGTCCTTCTTTAACACTGAGCTCATATTCTACCTTCTATAAAGTCTCTGATTTTCCAGGGTAGAACCAGAACTCTTTTTTTTCATTTGTTGGTTTGTTTTTTTTTGAGGAGAGGTCTCACTGTGTAGTCCAGGCTGGCCTTGAACTTGCTATGTAGATCCCCTTGACTTCACTCGGTCTCCTGAATGCTGGGATTTACAGGTGCATGTCACCACACCAACTTCTGGGATCCTCTTTTAGGTATGCCTGAAATACATTCTCTGCTTCCCCAATCAACCTTTTATATCTAAAGTGCTTTTTAGTTTTTACTACTTTAAAAAATCTTATTTTAAAAATACGTAATACGTTTTCTTTCTGCCTTTTAGAGATTTTTTTCTCTCATCAGTAGACTTAAGCACTTTGATCCGGTTGGGGCTGGATGTAATTTCCTTTATGAACCCCTGCCTGGGGGTTCACTGAGAATCATGGTTCTATGTCTATAATTTTCATCAAATTTTAAAAAACTTCTACCACTTTCTTCAACTGTTTCTAATGCCCACCTTTTACCTCCAGCACTCCGATTATACATGTATTAAGCCATTTGGTGTTGTCCTCCATCTGTCTGACCATCGCTTTTCTGTGTTTCCTGTATCTGAGTTTCATTTTGGATGGTTTCCATGGCTATACCACTGAAGCTTTTTCAGTAGTGCTTCTTCTCTTGTATATCCCATGTACTGTATTATTCATTTTAGAAATTAGACTTTTCATTTCTACAAGCTTGATTTGGTTCTTTTTGATATCTTTTATGACTTCATCCATTTTATCTTCTCTCCATGTTCTCAAACATGTAAAATACAAGCATATTAGCTATCCTGATGTCCTTCTCTATCAACTCTATGGTCTGTATCACTTTAAAATCTCTACTGATTGATTTTTTCCCATTATTATAAGTGAAATTTTCTTGTTTCTTTGATGCTTGTCAATTCCTGGTTGGCTATTAGACATTATGAATTTTATATTGTTGTTATAAGTTTTTATTTCTAATTTCTTCGCTTTTTAGTTTTATTCTGAGATATGGTTAGGATATTTGGAAAGAATTTGATCCCATTAGGGCTTATTTTAAGCTTTTCCAGGGGATCCAGAGCATCCTTTCATCTAGGACTAATTTGGCCCCAACACTGAGGCAATACCCTTCAGAGAACTGCCCATAATACCTCGTGTATTTCAAGGACTTTCTCTGGTACCCTGGTTAGTAGGAACAAAGAATATTCCCTAGCCTCTGTGATCACCAGGAATGGTTTTACTTGCTCCTTTTGGCTGGTCTGTGCTCAGTCTTAATGATTTCCTCACCATGGTGTGGTGGGCAGCACTAAACCAAATACTTAGAGCCACCTTCTGCAGAAGTACACAGCTGTTTCTTCTCCAGTACTTCTCCCTGTAAACTCTAACCTCTTTGGTCTTCCCAGACTCATTCATTTGCCCTCCTGTTGAATTATATTTACAGAGTTGCTAGCAATATGAGTTAGTATTTTCTGTCTTCCCTCATCTCTTCCTTACTCAAGAGAAATAAATGAATAAAAACTAAGAGACATGAAGTATGATGGAAGTGAAAGAGTATTTTTTTTTGAAATACTTTTTTGGGATAAAATATAAATTGGACTTGGAAATCACCTCAAATATCTGAGGCAAGTCATTTGGTATGAGCATATGATCATTTTACCACCATGATTATAATGTTACAAGCCCATTTGGGGACTGGTATTTTGAAATGGAAAATCATTGATAATATGACCAACGGTCCTCATCACTGTCCATAGCTTAAACAGGAAGAGCAAGAGCACAAGTCAGTGATGGAAGCCCTGAAATTGTCTTAATTCACAAAGTTTTGAGAACATCTCTGAGAAACACAGGAAGTTTATATTTACAGTATTGGACATCAGAAAAAAGTGCCAAGTATAGGAGCAAATCTTAACTTTTAAATTAGCGAGCTGTTGAATTACTAACCTCTCTTGATCCAAAATGTTAGGAGTACTCATGATTTAATCCTTCATCTCCCCAGACTGTACATGCTACACTGCAGTGACACAGTTGGCAAAGCCACATTTGGATTGTCATCCCCCTGCTCTTCCATGTGTTGTGAAGGCCGGACACACACATGAACTGACTGCCTAGAACTGAACTCATTGCTTGTCCTCAAAACTCCCTCTGCTCTCAGGTTTACCCTCTCAAGAAGCTAAGCGTTATTATCCAGCCATCTGCCAAGCATAACATCTCCCTCTTTCCCTATATTCCACCAACTACTAAGTCCTGTTGAACTTAACTACAAAGGACCTTTGCACATCAGTCTGAATTTATACACAACACTCATTTATACACAACATTTATATACAACACTCATTCAAGGTATTGTCATCTTTCCAACAGTTGGAATTCTGCTACAGCACTCTTACCCATCTCCCAGCCTTTTTCTTGCTCTTGTCCAATCATCTCCCCACCTTGAACCCACTTGGGGCAAAGTTGATCGAAATCACATACCCAAGCTTGCCCTTCTCTACTCTGAACCTTTCCATGGCTCCCATTCGATAGGAATATGCTCATCAAGTAAGTCCAGATCCTTCAACATAGCCTATAAGACTATCAAAAAAGCAGAACTGTTTTAGTGAAGAATGAAAATCAGAAATAACGCAAAACAAAACTATAAGACCTGATGGAAAAACTCTGATTGTGGTAGAAAAACAGAACTCTGAAATGCCAAAATGACCCCCTCAGTTTTTCCTAGAAAATGTGAAATAAACATCTTTCAGCACACTTTAACATTTTCCCGAGTTGAAAAAAAGAAAACTAAAATGCACATGTTTGTAGGGTAGGGGAGTAGCTGAAGTGTTAGTCACTACATGTGAGAGCAGATGGAGCTGCTCAGGGGTCCAGATGGAAGGCAGTGTAAACTCCTAAACCTCACTTCTTCCCTTCCCAGCTCAATGGCTTTTGAAATCAAGTTTGTGTAAAAATTAATTTGCATTAAATTGCTTAAGATAATGTATTAACTCCTGTAAGAGGCTTCCGGGTGTTGTCAAAACTTATTTCAAAAAAACAAATGAACAATAATAAAGAATGTAGAAGCAAGCTAAGATTTCTTTGGATAAATATTTTTTATACATTCACATTAATGATCGGGGCCTTACCACAATGATTTTTGTGTATTTTCTTAAGTTAGAAAGTTAGTAAGAAATATTTTCATAGATTTGCACATCAAACTTGAGACACTGTACTTCATATATTTTATCTCTTCAAATCCTCAAAACAACCAGAAGAGGGAGATCTTTCTTTGTCAGCCCATTTAAGAGATAAGAAAATTTGGCTTAGAAAGGCAGTATAATTTGCCTGGGGCCACAGAGCTGTGGTTTTGACCCAGCACTCTCTGATTCCAGAACTCATGTTGGTAATGTTACTATATTTATAATGTTGGCATATGGTTTTGCACAAGGAAGCCCTGCTAATATTGTTATTGTACTGTTATTAATAAGTGAATTTCTAGGCAGGCACTGTTTCTCCATTTTAAGGCATATCTGATTGTCCAGTAAGTGTTTTCCTTAACAGATCCAAGTGCTGCTGTGGTCTCACATGTGTTCCTACAACTTAGTTTGAAAGAGATCAAAATTGGTCAGAGAAAAAATATTGGTAACCTTGAGTGAACAAAATTAAAAGTTGTCCAAATATAAAACAAAAGCTTGGAAACAATGAAAAGGGATGGAATAATGTGAAAAAGCCCAGAGATAGGGACTTTGAATAGCTGATACACTGGGCTTATGATCAGAAGCTGATGATCTGAACATTTTACTATTTATTGAGTTCTTCCCAAGGTAAAATACAAAAAAGTTGAAAGGACTCTTATCTTATTACTCTGCATGTCATTTATTCTGCCAGGACTGTGGTATTTCTAAAAGAGTTTGTTAGGTCCTTCAGTTCTCCAGTGGCCAGATGGTCATTATGGGTTCTTCCACCCACCTCTAATCCTGCACACACTGTGGGCTCTCCTGCAGCTGACCCTGTAAGCCTTCTGATAAACCCATATATATATATATATATATATATATATATATATTCATCTAGAGAAACCTAATTAATACTCTCTCTGCACTGAGAGTGGCTCTAGAGAAACAGAATTGTAAGGATAGATTTCTCTAATTGGTTTAGTGGTTCCTGGAATTGGCCGTCTCATTTGATGAGACATAAAGTTGCCAAAATCTCTTCTGATAATATAGAGAGTATTGATAGACCATAGTGTGAACTGTGTAAAGTAATACACAACATAGACCTGTTTGATTATCTTGACTCACTACTCATGAGAAGCAAGGAATTTAGTGAATCTACATGTAATACTTCTGAACATTTTTGGAAGAGTAAGAAATACAGTGATGCTAGCTGGCTGCTCTTAGCATCTCTAGACAAACTAGCAAAGGAAAATAATGAGCTCCAGACATGCTCAAACAATTTAAAGGCTTTAAGTGTGTAATGAGGAGAACCTTCTTTCTTTCAGGTGTAGGACTGAAGTTACTGAAAACCAAATACAGGCCCTTATAATGTGAATTATATTGGCTGAATTACAGTGCATGTGTAATGCTTAGTCTTGCAGGGTATCTGCAGTAAAAGTGAGGGTGCTGATGGGAAAATAATGGGATCCTGTATATTGGGATGGAGATGTTTGCGAGGAACCCGACAAGGCCAGAGACACTGAACTCCTAAATTCTGATGAGATTATTTTGCCAAAGGAAGAATTTTCCCCACCCTCAGTGCCAGAGGCATCCCTACCCTACTCTTGATACCGAAATCACTATTGGGTTTGGGTTCTCTAGACCAGAATCTATATATATATGGATTAATTAGGTAAGCTTACAGGAACAGAGGTGGGAGAGTCCACAGTCACTGTGGGATCAGAGGAAAAGAATCCACAATGGCCACCTGTGCACTGGAGAGCTGGAGGACCCAGTGGCTGCTCAGCCCAAGAAGATGAAAGACTCAGAGCAAGAGGGATCAAGGATGTGGCACCAGTCTAAGGCTAAAGATTTGGAAGCTCATTGGAGAGTCTGCCCTGGAAGGATGAAGAAACTGGAGACTGATGCCCATGGCAGTGGCGAAGGCCGGATATTTACCAAAATGGGGATCTTTCTTTCCTTTTTAAGTTTTATTCCATCAAGCTGCAAGCCTATTGGTTGGTACCACCCAAATCCAGGGTAAGTCATGTCCCTCAGTTTGCTGGCCTACATGTCAGTCATCCACAGACACACGCACAACTGGGGTTCACTAATCTGCTTGGCATTTCTTAATCTATTCAAGTTGACATATTATGGTTAATGGTCACAGTTACTTACCTGCCCAATATGAATTTTAGCCTCCCTTGAGTTTAGGAGTGGCCAGGAAGATATAAATAGAATTCATACAGTAGGAATTCTAGGAAAACTCACACATCCTTAGTCCTTAAAAAAATTTTTTTTAAAATTTTGAGACAGGGTCTCACCAAGTTACTAAGTTGCCCAGGCTGGGCTCAAATTTCTAATTCTTCTGCCTCAGTTTCCCAGAATGCTAGGTTCTGTTACCAGAGGAAGGGTAAGGGACAGTGTATATACAGCCAAACAGAAAGGGACATTTTCCTTTTCTTTTAAAAATTGCACATTCTTATCCTGCCACATTATGTCAGCAAACACTGTCAGAAGATGCCCACTTCTTCTGGTGGCAAAGTCATCAGGTCTGTGAACTGGGACTTGCAGGGAAGGTGTACTAATGAGCAACTTCCAAACAACCTCAATTTTCTCTGCGATCCAGGTGAATTCATAAAGGAAAAACAGCAATAGTTATTTTCTCTTTGGTGAGAATTCAATGTCACACCATATTTATCTTTTTTTTTTTTCAACTGGGAAAACTTTTTCCAACTGGAAAAAACTATTTTTCTATATGTGGTTTACTCTGTTGAACTAATGCAATTCAGTGATGATAAGTTGGCTGCGTGAGGTTTTTGTAAATGCCAAAACATACTGTCAGATTTTTTATATTTTGTTAGTGATACTGGAGACCTTTAAATCTAAATATTGTGAGACAGTTATCCAAACAGCAGTAAAGATGATAAAGGCACTGAGGTAATGCTTAGTATGAAAGCAAGCAAGCTCGTTAGAATCCAATGCAAAAGTGATTCAGACCTGCAATTGGAATCTTAAGGGCACAGTCTACTCAAGCTATAACTGAAGATGATGTTTGTAGCATCAATGTCTAACATCCTGAAAGCTAATTACAGTACTAGTAATAATTTAGAAAGGCATCATTTTTTCCCCAAGGTTTGAAGAGATTAGTAGTGCATGTAAAAGTGAAAATGCAACAATGCTCTTTTCTTTTCCTTCCTGACCTCACAGGTTACTTGCTCTGCTTATTTTATTTATATGCTTAAGGGATTCCTTTGTAGAAAACGATATTTACAAATGACATTAACATTCTGAATTAATGAGGCAAGAATGTTAGTCTCCTTGGATTAATAGCATTGTTATTTCCATAATATAGGGCAAGAGTTTTAAACTCAAATGTCTACTGGGTCAGGCAAGTAAAATTAATGTACGAAGTAGGCTGCATAATACAGTTGGGAGTGGTGGGGATTATGGCAAACTGGACATTTTACGATTTAAAAACCCATGTTCAATCAAGTGAAACAGGTCTGTGGGTCTGTTCTGTGGGCCACCTGTTGGTGCGCTGTGTACAGAGTAGAACGCATCTCACTGAGATGACTAAGCACATTGATGAACGTGCCCTGTGTTCCAGGCACCAGACCAGGGGCTCTCCACGTGTGATCTAATTCAATCTCATGACAGTGCTGTGAGTAGGTATCATCAGCCCTATTTGGATGGATCAGGCCACTTGAGATTGTGAAAATCAAGTTAAAAAGACCAAGGTTTTACTACGGCTGAATGTAAAGCAGAGGTGAAATGTCAGTCCATGGACGAAGGGTCTCAGCCGAAACATTGGTAATAAAAGCTATCTCACATCTTACTGTAGTGCCAAGGACAATGGCGCAACATTTTTTGTTCTCTTGTCCCTGGCATTGATTCAGGACAAAGTCACAGAGAGGAGGGTCCTCACTGAGTAAGAAAGAAACATTATCTCCCAAACATTAGGTGTGCACAGTGAATCTTACCTATGACTTATCTACCCTAGCTGGCCCTGGGAAAATAAAACAAGGATTTTAAGGAGTAAATAACAGGCAGACCTAAGGCAGCTTGTGTAAACGGGAACAAGGAGAACAGTCTCTTCTGTTCTAATGAGCCCCGCTAGGATCCTGTCCTGGCTGATCCCGGTGGCTGGGTTTTCAGAGTCGACTGGAAGCTAATCAATCACGTTCATTGTGTAGGCTACTTCTGACTTGGCAGGAATGCCTGCTGACCCAGAAGCCACAGCCTTTGATGAATGGGGCTTCACATAAAAGGTAGTTGGACCATGTAAGCAAAACGTAGCCACACGGTAATAATCCACCTCTCTACATGCCAGAGTGTTTTCCAATAAAATTAGGCCACCTGAGATTTTATGGAAATATAAAAAAATTTATTATTTTTGCAAAGTTCAATGTGTAAAAAGCATTGTTTTTAAATTTTAGTTTGTTGAGCTGAAAACATTCATTCACTGTACACTTCTATACACTTCTCAGGTGCCTTGAGTCCTAGAGTTCCCCCAGATTTAGTGGCTTTGGTGCCTGTGTGGGAGAGGTTGCATAAATACGTAATTGCAAATTCTACCTTTTGTGTAAATGGTGTTCTAAGTAAAGCATACAGGACCTCCAAGAATGGATTCTAGAGTACATTCTTAGTATTTGATCTTCTTGTTTTTTTGCCTTATATTTGAGAGTGTCAGAGCCAAAAGACTAATTTGATGCACTAATGAGCTACTTAGTGAGCACCATGCAAATCTGATGATTACTGGGCACTTTTTGTGAGGTTACTGTTGGTTCCCATGCTCAGCACCAAGCAGTGCACAGATTCCTGTTGAAGAATCATCAGGACTGCACATCCCAGTGCTGCAGACACACAGACGATGAGATTCACAGCATCCAGGAGAGATGCTTTGTCTTTAGGATTTTTGTTCCCAAAAATCCTCTATTACTTTGGTGATCTCTTTCCATATGGTAAAGGAATCTTTTGTTTCTTAATTCTCTAATAAAATAAAGACAATGAAATATTCAGCAGAAATAAATAGGAAGACAAGTAAGGAAATATTTGTATATGCCACTGGGTGGATATGTGAGGAAAATGTATCATTAAGTGGTCTTCTCTTTGTCCACAGAAAGGGGTCCATCTGTCCAATAACATTTGTTATTGTGGCTCTTCTCTAATTACACTGTTAAGTCTCTAAAAGCTAAGATATGGGAAAAGTTTATATGTATAGGGACAGTGGGACAATATTGTCAACAATTTTTATTATACCTCTGAAGTTCAGTCTTAAGAAGAAGAACATAAGACTTTTATGGAACATATGACTTCCTAATGGGTAACAGTTTCTAACTTTTACATGATAGGAACAGTTTATGTTAGTTTAACTTTCAGTCATTGACTATTTAATATTAAATAAACTTCCCAACAAGAAGACAAACTGGAATTGTTATTTATATAAAGTTTATAAAGAAAAATAACGTTACTTAGAAAATACCAAAAAGTAATGGAGAAGGTGAAACTAGGCTTATCGTGCATTAAAATATACTATAAAGCAGTATGAATTAAAATAGGATGACTAGGCAGACAGGTAATAAAGCATCATGTAGAAGAAAAATAGAACCAAATTTAAGGGACTATAACAGATGATAATAGTGACCTCTCGACTTCTAAGAAAAAGTAAGTCAAAAACTGTCGTGGGGAAAGTGGGTATAGCTATCTAAAAACTAAAGCAGGATTCCCAGAGGAGTCAAAGATATAAGTATAAAAAATGCCCGGAAATACTAAGAGAAGCCCTGACAAAAATTTTTAAATTTTGTAATGTGAAAGTCATTATGACACAAAATTCAGTCATAAAAGAAAAAGATCATAAATTTGCTTATGTAAAATCAATATACATGTAACATAAACAAGGTGAAAGAATCAGTGACAAATCGGGAAAAGTATTTGCCACTTTTGCTATGAATAAAGCTCTTTTTCTTTAATACAGAGTGAGCTCCTACAAAGCAGTAAGACCAGACCACCAGACCAACAACAACAACAAAAAAAACAAGTAAAAATATGAAGAGAGTTTGCAGAAAGGAGACTTATAAGTAGATAAATCTACACTGAAAATATAGTGATATTCATTTATAATGTGGAAAATACAAATAAAAATGAGATAAATTTTGCTTATAGAAGATGATAAATTTGATAGCACATTGCATTGGGAAGAGTATGGAAAATAGGCACTTCAAACATTGCTAGTGGGAATATAAGTTACTTCAGACTCCACAGAGAGAAAGTTGGAAGCATCTATCAAAATTTCAAATATCCATACTCCAAATTCCCAGCAATCCCACTTTGGAATATTTAGCCTACCAATAAAATGTGGAAATGAGGTATTTACAATGATATTTATTATACATTATTTATAATAGCAAACTAATAGAAACATCAATGTCCATAAATAATTATGTAATTAATTATTGGTTAAATAATTCATTCTTCATCTTTAAAAACTAATACTATGCAGCCATCAACAAAGAATGAGGCAGCTTCTGTATGAAGGCTGAAAAAGAATAATCACAAAAGTGTGTTGCATGTAAAGATACACAACAGGGAGCAGGATGTACACTTGTACACACATTGATAATGTATAGAGCGATATATTAACGTTTTGTATAAAAATCAGTGTGAAAGCACACTGCATGTGCTGGACATGTCTGTGATTCTAGCTACTCTGCAAGGAAAGGCAGGAGGATCACAAGATCAAAGTCAGTCTAGGCAACTTAGAAAGAGCCTGCCTCCAATTTTAAAATGTAAAAAGGGGTGTGTGGGCAGTGGTGGAGAAGCTATGGCATACATGTGACAGTGGGCTGTGTGTATCACTGAAAGCTCTAAAAGGTTCACCGTCATTGACTGTGGGGATCTTCTTTAGGACTCTCTGGGTTCAATCTCCAGTACTGCAGAACAAAACAGAATGAAACACCCCACACAGCACTTATGCTTTTATTCAGACTATTTTTGTCATGCACAAGGAACGGGTTAATTGTGGTTGCCCTAGACAGATGAGTAGCAGGCAGTTTGGGGGAGAATCACTTTTCTCTAACACACTGGTTCATGTCCTTTTGTACTTTTTGAATTGTGTTCACTGGATGTATATTAACTATTTAACAATACAATATTTTATTTAAAAGCCTAGCATGAACAGATAAAAGAACTCGCGATCTCTGGCCATGTGTTAGAATTATTAAGTAATAAGTCATCTGCTTGTTAATATTAAAGGATGCTTACCAGTACAAGCAAAGAAAAGAGAAATGACTATTTCATAAAGATCAGAATAATTTAGTGCAGTACCACAATTCAAAAGTTACTTCTTTAATCCCTAATGTGTGCTGCAGTAATACTGTGTACACCCCCTGCCCCCAGCTCACCTGTCCACATGACCACGTCACGAGTGAGAGCTGACTACCTCATTGCTCCTCAACACTGCCTCTGAAAAGCGATCAATGTTCCCTGCCTGGCCATTAAATAGATTTTGAAAAACTCTTCAATCCGTATCAGTCTCATATCCTTATTTAGTTCCTCAAATTTGCCCTCAGTTGGGGATTCTGCAGGCAGCCACGGTCCTGTTGTGCTCACCACACGTTTGAAGGGGCTCATCCATCATCATTTCTAGGCCTTTTCTGATGCAATGTAGCTTGTTCTTTGTCTTTCTTAAAAACTGAATGGCTGTTAAATTATCCATTTATCTTCCTTCAGATTTTCTGTTCAGTTTCTCAGGCCCTCTCAGGGCTGTCTTTTCTACCTTGTTTGCTGACTTTTCATTACATTTTCCTGTTCTTGAAGGCATCTTGGTTCGCCGTGCTGTCCTTCAAAATACACTGGCTCAGTCTGCTTTCCGCTTATTTCAAATTGCATCGCTTCACCGGTATTTGTCCTTTTTAATTTTGCCCCTTCAGAGTAGCTTTGAAAACTCTGAGATGTCTGAGCTGTACACTGCACATTTTATAGTAGATTGTAGACTGTATTGGAGCAAACCCTAAGCAGAGGTCAAAAGTCTTGGGTCCTAATCCCAGTTTCTCTCTTTCTCACTCTCCTTTTTTTGGGGGGGGGATTCTTATTTTATATTCAGACTGGCCTTGAACTCACTATGTAGCCCAGACTGGCCTCGAACTCACAGTGATCCTCCTGCCTCAGCCTTCAGAGTGCTGGGGTTACAGGCATGCACCACCACACCTGGCACCCCAGTTTCTCTTAATAGTCAAACACTATTCAGGGTTCTGCCTTCCTCACCTAAGGGAGTCTGCAGGTCTGCTTTGAGATAAACATTTCAGGACTGTACATCAGCATGCTGCTTCTATTTAAGGACTTAATACAGGCTTGAGGTTTGCATAATGCTAACCATATCTCAGGTGGCAGTGTTTCTGGTACTGGCTAGGAGCTCCAGATTTGAAGGCAGAAAGAATCTTGTGCACTTTTGGGTGAGTTTCAGAAACTCGGTATCTTAGTTTTCACTTCTGAGAAAGGTGATAGTCATGGTATTTAATTCGATACTGCTAAGATTAAATCAGATCATGTTCGGACTGTCTTGAGCACATAGTAAATACTCAAAAATGTTATAGACTTGCTGCATCTTAGACAAGCAGTTGAGCTGTTACCCAAATTTGCAGCAGAAGTACTGCAAGGTTTACTGATGACAGTAGTGGTGATGACAGTAACGACCCATGTATTGGAGGGCTTCCGTGTATAATGTGTACTCTTCCCAAAGCATTTCCACATATCTCACTTCCCTTGCTTCAGACTTGTGGGAAGGTTGATGTTATCTGTTACCATTTCCATTTGCCCCCAGAAGAAAGTCATTCTGCAAGGTCAAACTCCCTTAAGAAGCAGCAGAGTGAAGCTACTTTCAGTCAAACCTAGGAGCCAGTGATGATCACCATGACGAGATGGCTGGGAAAAGGAGAGTTACGTTCATGAGCATGGAGGGCAGGCTTGAAAGAGGACACTATGAAAACACTCGGGCCTTACTGCCTCATCCTTGGTCCTGGTCTTAGGCCTTGTTTCTCTTTTCCACTGCCTTGTTCTCTGTATTTTTTTTTTTCCATTTAGAGTTTTCAGCTGTTCAGATCACCTGTAGCACTAATACCCTAGCAGATGACAGGTTAAGTTCAAAGATGTGGAGAATAATTCTTTGTTCTTTGTTATTTTAGGATCACGTAGCTTGTCCTTCTCTGTGCTTGTAGGAGGTTTTAGTCCAGATGATGAAACTCCCCCAATTCACGGGGGCGATGCCAAGCATCAAGTACAACCTCCCTAGTTTCTCATCCATGAAATGAAGGCGGAAATGCTAACGTCCGCTGCTGGGCACTTCAGTAACGTAGGTTACTGCAGGGCATCGAGAGTGTAAGAAGCTGAGGGAATGCAAGGTCTTACTAGGAGCAGTGCAGCAACCTAATCTTTCTTGTTTCTGTCCCTCTCTGAAGCAGCCCCTGGGGTCTTGGCAGCCCACCCCATAAGAATTTAAACATTGCTGCTCCAGCAGGCACACAAGAGGGGAGTGGTAGTACTCATGCGCGCTGGGCACTGTGGCTAGCAGATGATGAATGCAAACAATTTCAATATGCTAACAAAGGAAACCGAAGAGGGTCCTGAGGTTGGGAAACTTACTTCTTGGGTGCAAGCAGAGATTTTACAGGGATGTTGAGCCCAAAAGCAAAAGTAGGATTGGCCTAGGCGGAGGGGGCTGAAAGAGTTTTAAATAGGTGAGTGGGGCCAACAGCTCTGCTGTTGGAGGATAGCTTTGGGGATGACCTGGGGGCTGGAGGATGGGGCAGTAGCCCTGAGTTCAGGAAGGGGTGCTGAGCATGACATAGTTCTCAGGAGGCCCCTACTAATATAGGGGCCCAGATGAAGAATAAGAATCCTGTCGTGGCAATAAGAATGGAGAAGGAAAAAAACCCAGGCATTTTAGTCTTGTTTCATAACTTTGTCTTTTTGGTAGTTTCAGAGGTCTTTTTAAAGTAGCCTTTTTAGTACTTGCCATATGTCCTGAATTCCCTTTTCTTTCATTTCCTTTTTCTTCTTGATACTACACTGAGCTGCATCTCTAGCCCCTTATTTTTATCTTATTTTTTTCAAATCTTGAAACAGGATCTTACTAAGTTGCAAGTTGCCCAGGCTGGGCTCAAACTTGAGGTCCTCTTGCCTCAGCCTTCCAGAGTACTGGGATTACTGGCATGCATCGCCACACCTGGTTTTGTGTTTTTCATTTGTCTATTCTTTCATATTGGTGATTTTCCTCACACATTCTGTAGTCCTCATCTGCCTATGTATATTTAAAGCCAACGCACTGAGAGACTTACTCTAGGCAGAGTAGAAGGGAGAGGAGGGCAGGAAGTGGAAGAGCTGTGCTTGTCAACTGGTGGGCATCGTTTTAAGAGCGTCCCTGCCGGGGAAGCTAATGCATTAGCATCCCCAGTGCAAGTGCATACAGATCCATCTCAGGCTGTGTTATTTCCCTGGGAAGAATATTCTGCTTCTGGGGTTATCTGGCTTCTGGTTTGCTAGGCACAGAGTATGAAGGAATCTGGGGGCCCAGCCAGTCATTTCACAGACTTTAAATTTCAGCTCTGAGTTCTCTCTATCTGTGCTCTGATGAAAGAACTCCCTGGGCCCCCAAGTTGGCCGCAGTGGCTACCTGTTGATCTGGCAGCACAGATCTCTGGAGACTCATGAGACACCATTCATTGACTCGTTTCTAGGCTCATGCCTCAACCTCACTGTTGCAAATTGAATCGTGTCCTCCAAAAAGATGTTGCGTAAGTCCTAACCTCTGGTGCCTGTGAATGTGACCATATTTGTTCTGTTTTGTTTGTTTTTTTGAGATAGGCTCTTGCTATGCAGTCTAGGCTGCCCTCAAACTAGCCATGATCTTCCCGCCTCAGCCTCCCTGCTGCTGGGATATAGGTGTGTCCCACCACACCGGGCAAATGTGACCATATTTGGACATAGGGTCTTTACTGCTGTTCTTAAAGTAAAATGAGTCCACATGGTTGGTGGCCTTATAAGAAGGTCAGGTGAAGACAACTGCAGAGACTGAAGTGATTTATAAGCTGAGGAGCATCTGAGATTGTGGGCAACTACCAGAACTGGGAGACAGGGCTGGAAGAGTCTCCCACAGAGACCTTGGGAAAACCAAGGCTGCTGTCGCCTGGATTCTGGCCTCCAGGAACTGTGTAAGAATAAAGTGCTGCTGTTTCAAGCCACCCCATTTTGTGTTTATTCCAGCAGACCTCAGCACCACTCTTGGCTGGACCTGCCCCTCTTGGTCCCCTTTGAACAGGAGATCAGCTTGTTTCTGGCTGCTGTCCTGCTTCCTGACATTCAGGAATGTTATTCTTTCTACCTCTCAGCACTTGAGCATATCTTATCTCTGTTCACATCTGTGAACAGAGAATTCCTGAAAAATTATCTTATTTAAAGAAATGCAACTTTACTATTTCTAATTACACTTAATATTAAATAAGCCCATAAAATATTGAGCAAAGGTGCTCATTTCAGAATTTTCTCCATTAGGAGAAAAATTCAACCATCGCGAGGATAACAGGAAAATTATATCGACAATGGGAGAGTGTTATGAACTGTATGTTTAGTGATCAAAACCAAATATCCTAGTTAGCTGGGGGAGTGTATTGGGGTGTGGGCAGTGGTATGATTGGGCATCATAGCAGTAGAGAGTGTCAGGTTCTTGTTTCTCCTTACAGTCTGCTCGTAACAATTTTAGTGTTCTGGGTGATATGTATTTTCTTTACTCTTCTCAATCTCTCTTGAGACCTAACTAGTGGAGTCCTCAACATTCACACTCACAGTCTGTTCAGGGCAATCTAGGTTTTTCTATCATGCTCTGCAAAAATCCTTCCAGCCTCTTCTCATTGCCCAAGGAAGCATGTATCATTTTAAAACTTCCCTTTATGGTTATAAAGTGAAGACTCTCAGAACGATGAGGCTAACTTGGAAAGTCAGCCCCCAGTCTTTTGGAAACAGCAACCCACTTTGCAGGTGAAGGTGTGACAGTAAGGATCACTTGATGAACTTCTGAGAAATTGTCTACAGTGACCAGCTAAACCAAATCCATGAGCCCATTCAGTCCTCTAGGGATCTTTACTCGGGTCCCTATGCCCTCCCCTCTGAGGGATTCTTTGTAACTGAAAGGCTTACGAAGGTAGAGCAGGCCAGGCAAAGTCAAGCAGCTGCTGCATCCTCAGTGCAGGTTAGCTGGGGGGAAACAGAGCAGCAAGACCCAGAGGACTTGGCCTGGAAATTCTGCCTCTGCCCTGGAGTAATCGCTTTACTCTAAGTGTAAGGGCTTCTTTCGCTTTCAATGTCCTC